>ML682084.1:1818197-1905829 GCA_007922195.1 Podocnemis expansa
GCTTCACCCCGTGGGTGCCTGCAGTCCCCCTCTGCCAGCCAGAGGACACCCCTCAGCACCCTGGCCAGGGTGCTGAGGGTTCCCTGGCCAGGGTGCTGCGGGGGTATCCTTTCCTCCCAGGGTGCTTAGCGCCCTGGGAGGAAGGTCACACGTTGTTTCGGAACACTTTGTTCCAAAACAACATCTCCGCACAGGGCTGTTTCGAAACCAGTTTTCGAAACAACCTTGTTTCGATAGGAAATGAGGTTTAAGCCATTTCGACAGAATGGCTCCCATTTCGAAACAAGGGGTTTCCTTGTTTCGAAATGGCCATGCATCGTGTGGCCATGGCATTTCTTATTTTGAAACAACCTTGTTGTTTCAAAATAAGAATGCTATGCGAACACACCCTTAGAGACTAAGGGTTTCTGTTAGCTGTGTTTTAGTACCCACTCTCCACAACCCTTTCCCTGTGCATTTCCCGGGGGGGGGGTGTCTTTAACTCAGATATTTCTTGCATGTGCAGGGATGAGAATGAGAATAAGAAAAATGTACCACCTTTATCTTAGCTTCACCTTCCCTCATATCCCAACACCTCTCTCACTAAGCTTTTATCTCCTGTCCGCTCATCTTTTTTTCCATCTTTGTGCATCCCCACTGAGTGCCACCTGTCATTCCTTCTACCTCCCAATCCACTGCCTCAGCTGTTTCCTGCAATAGCTCAGGCTGTGCCTATACCCGGGGTGCCAAACTTACCAAACTCAAGAGCCACACAAGTTGATTGTTAAACCTTTGAGAGCCACACTGAGGCATATAGCCATATACTTTTACCTACTCCAAAGTTACTAAGTTTCAAATTCATTGCACACTTTAATTTTATCATAAAAAGAGGGCAAATATTGATCCTACTAGTGTCAGATTCTAATAATTACTTAAGGTTACCATGAAAATTAGGCCTACATAGTAAAAAAAAACCTTAGCTATTGCTTGATGTAGAAGACTGCAGGCTAGTGGTGAGTTTTTTAAATTTCCCACCATGCCATGCTTCTTCCCGCCATCCCTGACCATACCACTGCTTCCCCCACTGTCCTGACCCCCTCCTGAATTCCTAGGCTGGGGCTGCTTTCCTAAACCGATTTGCTGACATTCTTCCAGGAGCCACACTTTTTCATTCAAGAGCCGCATGTGGCTCCCGAGCCGCAGTTTGGCCACTCCTGGTCTATACTATGGAGTTCTGCCAGCAAAAATTTTGCCAGCAGACAGTCACGGCTATAATTATAGTGGTGGGTAGCATACACACAGCCATCCTTTTTTCAGTGGACTGCATCCTCACTAGGATCACCTCCACCGACAAAAGAGGCAGTGTGGGAGAGCTGAGAGGTCAATCTCTCAGCTCCCTGCAGGGAACCCAAAAGTTCCCTGCTGCCCCCACCCTTGCTGGGAACCTAGGCACTGTACACGGGACCCCCTCCAACAGCACTGTAGCCAGCTGGGGCTTCTCCCCCAACAGCAGAGGGGTTCATCCTTCAACAAGGCAGCCTAGCTGTGCCACTGGGAACCTGGGACCACAGGCAGCAAGAGCCAGGAACCTGTGAAGCCAGGCGATTGCAGGAGACCCAGGAGTTCCTGGGCTGCCTCCTCTGCCACCAGGACAGAGTCCAGGTGGCTTCAAGCGCACTGCCGCCAGGGATAGAGGAGCCTGAAGCCACTGGGGCACCTCTGTCCCCGGCAGCACAGGGGACTGAAGCCACGAGGGCTCCTCCATCCCTGGCAGCTAGAGGGCAGCACGGTGGGCTCCTGCCCAAGACCCTAGGGGGCCAAGGCAGCTGTAACTCTGCTGCTGGGGGACCCCCCCATCAATTAATTGACAAATGACAGTGGTGTAAGGAGGCTGAGTGTCCACATTGACACGCTGTTGCCTTAACTTTGCTGAAAAAACCCCTGTGCTGCTCATTTTGGTGATATTATTTTGGCAGCAAAACAGGGAGGTTTTCTTGGCAAAGAGGGGAGTATAGTGTATACGCTAGGACTGTTTTGCTGACAAAAGCTGACTTTTGTAAGAGGGCCTAACTCAGCAAATGTAGGAAAGATACAGAATGCAGTATTGGCACTTGTTGTTTTAATCATGAGTCCCAAGCTATTGTTTTTCTTAGATTCCTGGCTCCTGGAAAGTGTGTGATTAGGTAAGAATCCTGCTTTCAGTTTAGTTCCCAGCTCTCATGGTTGCTATGAAAAAAATGAAAACGAGAGCCGGGGTACCTTAAAGTTTTAGAAGGCCAATAAAAAGAACCTCTTTTATTTTTTTTTTTTAATCCAGTCTTGATATTGAGGATTGGCTCATGATTTTTTAATGCTGTTGGCAATGCTGAGACCATGCCTACACTGTAAAGCTTTGCCTATTCTCTTGGCCAGGGGTGGGAACAAATGTGATTCTCAACCACCAGAACTGTTCTGACAGAAGCCCCTAATGTAGATACAGCTATGCCAGCAGACCGGCACTTTTCCTGATATTGCTTGTTTTTAGGCTGGGAAAGATTAGATTGTTATTGGTCAGTGCTGGTAAACAGTGAATTCCCACAGACTGCTGAAAAAATATTTCCATTGATAATCAAAATGCACAGATAGGCAAACAAAAATGCTTTTGAGAACTTATTGGAGGTTGATTTTGGGATATTTACTTTGTATATTTTGCCGGTAACGTTGACAATTTGCATTTTAACAGTCACAAAGTTGTAACCATTTGAATCTCACCATTTACTGTGATTAAATAATTATTGTCTGTCCCTCCCATAATTTCCTACCATCATGAAAAATGAAATTAATACAAACTGGAAAAAAAGGGGATTTAAAATAAACATTGCTATCACTGAAATTATTAAAAATAACCAGTTCTGCCAACCTATTTGTTTTGCTTGGGGTGGGGGCCAGCCAAAGTGTTGTGAAGATATCAGCTACGTCCTCACTAACAGCCTTTGGCTGGTGTAACATTCCAGGTCAGCGATAACAGGGAAGTGCTCCCAGTGTAAACCTGGCCTCAGAATTACACTTTTGCAGCACAGAGAAAAATCCCTGAAGGGGCCCTGTAGACATCCACTGGCTTCACTCTGGGGGCCACATCTAACTGCATGGGAAAGAACTGAGGTTGCTTAAGTGCCATTTAAAGGACTGGAATCTCTTTTCTGTTGCTCCTGCTTAGATCAATGCTGCCTGCCAGGGACAGCCAGCACAGCAAAGTGTAAAGTGCAGGAGAAAGCATGCAAGAGACCTCTGGAATGAGGAAGCAGGGCATGGTGCAAGATCAGAGATACCGACATGAATCCTGCACCCCTCCCTTCTTCTCCTCTCTGCTCTGTTCTCCCTGAAACTTTTCAGAAGATAATATACCTCCAAAGTATCATTGGTCCCAAGTCCTATCTGCACAAAGTGTTCCTCACTCCAGTCATTTCCAGGTGAGCAAGCAACATCTACATCATGCAAGTAAAGGGCATGATAAAGCAAAGAGGAAAGATCTGAGAGGGATAGGCAGTCTTTACCCGAGCAGAAAGAGGAGGAAAATGCTGCAGTTAGTGAGCAAGAGCAACTTAAGAGCTTTCCAGACAGGGACAGGAGCCTGCTGTGCAGAAGCTCATGCTGCCTTCTAGTGCCATCTGGTATTACTGGATAGCTGCTGTGAGTCGTGGTGGGAATACAAACACGCACATACACCCTGCCCCCCGGATGGAAAGTGCACCAGCCAAGCAGGCCTTTAGCTGAGCCACACCCACGAGGCCCACAGTTTGGATGTTGCATGAAAGTGGAGGGAAGGTAGCACTGAGTCACTGATCTTCCAAGTTAAGATGCTAGAGGCCACATTACTGGGGCAGGGAGTTCGGCTGAACATCATCCCCCGATATTTGCAAGTCCCACTGTTATGTGGCATATAGTGGGGGAGAGACTTTCTCCAAGAAAAATAAAGGGCCTATCCAGCTGGGATCCAAAGCCAGGGAAACATATAACAAGAGAGGATGAGTCCTGTTAGGGTATATCTAGTCTCTGAGCTAGGGGCATGATTTCCAGTTCAAGCAGATATCAGGGGTGCTGGAACAGTTTGTTCAAGGGGTGCTAAGAGCCCCTGAACCAAACCGTTAACCCTGTATATGATGGAAACCCAGAGTTCTCTAAAGGAGATATATCTGCACTTGTTTGAACGGAGCTAGCGTGCCATAAATAAGAGGTAGCTGCCATGGCAGGCATCAGTGGTAGGAGGGAATCGTTGCCCATGCACATACCCATTGGGCGCTCTAGTCTGGATACATGTTCTGTAGCTGCAGTGGGGAGAGTGGGCAACTCCGCTGAGTCCCTGCCTAGCATTTTGGCCTGGTTTGTACTCAGGGAGGCTAGCCCTTCCCGTTGCTGTGGTCTCGCTCTATTGTTATGTCTCTAGCTCCATCAGAAGCAGCATGGCTACGGCTCCTCAAGCTGGGAACCAGGCCCTCAGTTCAGAATGTCTCAGGGCAGGTCTACACATGTGCTAGGTCTGTACTTGAGGAACAGGTCACAGCCACAGCCAAAACAAAATAGTCTGAAGTAGGTGAGCTGCTAGTGACGGGGGCATGGCAGCCACTGGAACAAGTGTTCCAGTTCCCAAATTGTTACCACCACCAATTTTTCCAACTGCCAACTCAGTACCTGGAGTTCACTTAGAGCCCAGCTTCAAGTTCCAGTTAATCTGTCCCCCTCCTCAACTGATACAGCCAAAAGCGCTGCTGGCGGACCCGGGGCTTGGCATGCTGCAACTTGGGGCTCGCATGCTGCCGCTACAGCCACTGCCACAGGTGGCCCAGCTGCGGATCTGGGGCTCAGTGAGCTGGGACTTGGGGCTCAAGCCCTGTGGGCCCAGTGCTAGCAACACCTCTGGATGCAGCGAAACCCATCTGTACATGTATGTATCCAGAACCTTATTTAAAGTAGGCCTGACAACCACATTCTGTCTACAGGCCAGAGAGAGGCCCAGACCTTTTCTTATAGAGTGCCTACGAGCGTCTCCAATGACAGAAGCCCATCAAACAAGTGTGCAGAGAAGGATGGACAAAAGGAAGGTCTGCCACTTCCACAAGTTCATGTGACTCTCAGAAAGGTACAGCATCATTCCTGCCCCCACTCTATTCCTGTTCTTACACACTGGATCCCTCACAAGCACGCCACTCTCTAGAAATACCTATCACTTTATCTAGCAAAAGGGGCTAAGTGCATGATGAGGAAGAAGCAGGGGGAACTGGACCTCAGGCACGCCTAAGAGCTGCAAAGGAAAGAGAATTGGAAGGGGGAAGACAAGGATCAAGGGGAAGGCCCAGAGGGCAGGGTAGATACAAGTTCCCCAGCCACGAGGAAGTGGAAGGGGAGCTCAATGCTGATGGGTTTTCTCGTGCAAATCAGACAAAAATTGGTTATTGCTGAAAGTGTTAACATCTCCTCCCTCCTTCCCAGAGCAATTCCTGAAGGGGGGAGGGGACGTACTCATATGGTTTGTGTTTGAACTTGTAACCCTCGAGTGTGTTAACTGCACAAAGAGCAAATCCCATCTGGAGCCGCAAATCTTTAAGGTGTTATGCTGAACCTTGAGTGCTTCCCTGCAGTCGCAGCATCAGGACTGCCCGCACTCCTGGCAAACAGTGCCCATAGTTTACAGTCTCAAAGAAAAGCAAGGAGTGAGTTTGCAAAGGCACCCCTCTGTCTCCCCATGCACACACTCCCTGTCTTTGCTTTACTGCATGCTCCCACCCTCCTTCCCTGGCCTGCCCCACTCTGCTGGAGGCCAGTCGCAGCCCCTCCAGGCACTGCCCTTACCTTCCTTGCCAGGTATTTCAGCAGGCAGGCACGCACACAGCAGGAGAAGGAGCCCTGTCCCTCTGCCCGGGGATCTCAGCTCCATAGTCCCAGGGAAGGAGCCCTGGTCCCAGCCCCTTGCACCCTGGATCCCTGCTTCAGGCCCTGGCCACCTGGCGCTGGCTCCCTGTGCGTGACTCTCTCCTGGATGGGAGCGCATACATTGCAAAATCCGCCTGGCCCAGAGTTATGATGAAAGACCAAAGCGAGGGGTGGAGGAGCCAACCCTCTCCCTATCCACTTGCCGCCTTTACCTGCTCTTTAAAGGGGCCGGTTCTACAGACTTCCCATGTGGCAGGCAAATAAATCCACCTTAAAGGCAGCTAGCCAGCCACCTTTTCCCAGGCTAGTCCCTCCACCCACCAGAGCAGTGCATGGCTCCTAAGTGCCACCTTCTGGGCTGCTGTAGCCACATCCCTGCTGAGAGCCAGAGGTCGGGCAACCTGCAAGTTGTTCCTGACCCCTCTGGCCAAAAATGGGCAGAAAGTAGCATGTACATGTAGAAAAGACAGCAGCACCTTTCTTAGGTTTTACTGTGCCCTGTGGGAGCGACAGGGACTGCAACATCTACATTAGGAAATAAATCAGAAACAGAGGATGATACCGAAACAAACAAGGAGTCCTGTGGCACTTCACGGGTAACAACTGCATTAAATAAATGGATTAGTCTTGAAGTGCCACAGGACTCCTTGTTTCTTTTACTGAACTAGACTAACAGGGCTGCCCCTTTGGAACAGAGAATGATACTGACACCTTTCAGTGCCTGCATTGTCTCAAAGCCCAAAATAGCATGCAAAACTTTCCTGCATGCTGCAGGGGTGATCCACTAGTCAGTGTCTATACATATCCTGCTGCAGAGCTGTAACTATGGGGGGGCCAACAGGGCAAAGCCTCGAGCGGTGCGGAGCAGCTCAATAGAGTCACTTTATTAAAGGGCAGCTTTCGTGGCACCAGCTCCAAGCGCAGCGAATGGCAAGGGGCACGTTCTGATCAGAATGTGCCCTGGGTGGCAAAAACAGGCTTTACGGCTCTGTCCTGCTGTTACCGAGCCACAGAGGATGTGTCTGTTATGGTCCCTCTAACTGATCCTTCTCTTTTAGCAAGCTGTAGACACTCCTGTTTTCAAATTGGAAGTCTCAGGTTTAGGCCCTGGTAAAAACAAAACAAAACAAAAAATAAAGAAGAACAAGGAGTCGTGTGGCACTTAAAGACTAACACATTTATTTTTTGCATGAACTTTCATGGGAGAAAATCCCACTTTGTCAGATGCTTCAAAGCCAAGACAGCAACTGTTGTACATGGATGGAATCTGATACCAGAAACAACTACAGACGGGGCTTGTTTCTTAGTGAGAAAGGCCTCAAAGCAAGAGGGAATAGCAATAATCTTGGCAGATAGGCTGACTAAAGGGGGCAGGGCTCAAGCATAATTCTTTTCAGACCCAGTATAAACTTGTAACGTGGGTCCCCTGCTAATGGGGGTTGCAGTCTGGGCTGGGCCCCTGAGGACCTCTTAGCCCCAGTACAGTTTACCCTTTCCACACACACCACCAAGTGGGGGCCCTGGAAGGCAGGGTGAGGAACTGTCTCCCTGTGTAGTTTTACCAGTGTGTTTGCTTTTTCTCAGGCCTTGCCTCCATTGGCTTTGGCCCCATTTCAGCTATTGTTGCAGCTACACCAGTAATAGAGTGTAGAAAAGCAACGCTGTAATTTACCCTAGGGGAGTAAATAACTTATTCGTCCCTGTTTCAAGCTCCTTCACTATAAATATTACACCTCAGCTCCTTATTTCCAGGGGTTTGCACTGGCATAGTTACACCTAAGGTAGGTCATTAGTACCTGAAATTGGGGCAACTCCCACAGACAAGACCTAAGACGGAGACTGCTCTGAGGAGATGGTGGGGGGAGATAGAACCAGCAGGAAGGAAGGGGATGAGTCTTCTAGCTGGGCTGGGTTCAGCAGCTGGAGGAAGTCATACCAGGAGGAGAAGAGGAAAAGCTGGGAAATCATTTTCAGGTCTTTGTGACTATAGCAAGAATTCTGTATCAGTGGCTCCTGTATAAGGCGGATTGGCTTGTGTTACCATTTCGTCAGTCAGCTACTGTGAATCTGAACAACAGGGTCATAGCACCAGGAAGAGCATCAAATGGTCCTACTGTCGCTTTAAGTGCTGGAATTTTCTTGCTGTTTGGATGTATTTTCTCCTAGCAGCTCACTATCTTAGGGTGTGCCCAGATAATGAAACAAAACCCTCTCTGATGGATAAAGACCAAGGCTGAAGGAAAGAGTTTAATGAAAAACAGGAAGCGGAAGTAAACCTAAACCATTCAAAACTCAAACCCACGTCCCCTGAACCATCTCTGATGCTTGGGAAGAAAGTTGTTAACATTTCCTTATAATCCAGTCCTGTTCACTGAATAAGACAGGACTGGTGGAAAATAGAATATGTAGCCATAGGGTTACAGACTGCAAAAATAAATGCACACAGGAGCCAAGGAAGGTTGCACAGGAAAGGTTAATTCTGGCATTTTTAAATTGAAGTGCTTGGCTGTGCAGCCTTAATACCCCATTCATATAGTTAGCATGTCTTATAAATATATTCAGCGATTTTTCACAATCTTTCCTCACCCCGATTTGTGGCTATCTTTCTGGCTAATGTGGTGGGCAGAAGCAGACGTCACATTCTAAGTGCAGATGCAACACAGCCATAAAGAAATGCTCTGTTGACACAATGCCTTTGCAAGTGCAACTCAGACCTGGATGTCTTTCCGTAGATAAATCACATTGCTAAGTCACTCATAGTAGGTGCATAGTACATTTCTGGGTGATCAGAAATAGAATTGATCTGGTATCATACCAACTCCATCATTCTCAGTGTCACAGTCTCCTACATCTCTTCAGATGGATTAGTTGCATCTTTCCCAGTTGCATCTAAATCTGTTATTTTTTTATCTAACTTCCTAGGCTCCCTAGGTCTTTTCTGTACTATTTCTCCTGTCCTTGTTAGTGTTCATGGCTCTGCCTGATTTCAGTAACATTTGTGAATTCCAGTGCTCTGTTTACTCACCTTTCTGGATCAGGAGTGAGGATAAATGAAAGAGGGCCCAAAACTGCTCCCTGTGGTTCTGCCTTAGATACCAGTCTCCAAACTGACACATTGCTATTTGTCACGGCTCTTTCTTTACAGTCTTCTAGCCAGTTCTCAAACCATGAGACTGTCAGCTGGAATAATTTTTCAGGTAAGATTGCAGGGGCTCATTTTTCCCTGTACAGGATACCAATATTCCTACTTAAGTCCAAGGCAGTTACTCCTGTCTGGGGTAAGGTGCACCAGAAGGAACAAGACCTCAGTTACATGCCTTCTCATCATCTGTAGGAAAAATAAGGAAGTCTTCCTTGCAGTTTCTTTTTGTCAATTTTTAATGCTATCTATTTCAAGAAAGTTTCTGCCCTTTCTCACATTCCTGCTCTTCCCTCATGCACACAACCCACAGTTTAGCTTTTTAGTATTGTTTAATCCCTGACTGTTTCCTGGCTGTTTGCCCAGCAGTACTTTGGTAGTTTTACTCAGCTCTTTTACAGAGGAAGGACTCTTAGCGCCCCCAAGTGGCTCTAATTTTTTACTGCTGTCCAAGTTCTTCAGCCTGAGCCCCCAACATTAATTAAGGTAAGGCAATCCCAAAGAAACAATCAATTGTTTGGGGGCAGGTTCTTTGGATTACTCTGCTTTCCTCATTCTCAGACACAACAGTATTACCAACTTTCAGCTTTCAAAAATCATAAATCAAGCACCACAAATTATGACATTGATCCAAACCCATGAGGTCTTTTTAAATTAGAGTTCTTGTTATTTGCCTTCCTGTTTCTTTGTCTTTAGGGTGCACTTGCTTTGTGTTTTCAAGTTTCTTCTCTGCAACCATGAGGACTAGAAATGTCCTTTTTTAAAATACAAAGGTGAGATTCTTATGTGATTTTTTTCATTCTGTGAGCTGAAGCTTTAATAAATACATCAGCCATCACAAATTGCAATAAAATCACAAGAGCTGGTAACCTTGGAAGCCAGCATCTGCAGGATCCCCCATGGGGATTCAGTAGTGGTAGGACTGGCTTCTTAACCTGCCTATGCTCTGCACTGAGGAACACAGGCCAGCTTTGTTCTAGTTAGTCTCAGTTGGCATATGGCCTATTCAGGACTGTACCCAGCTGGTGCAAATTAGAGCAATCTCCAGGCTTCTGTAACCAGTGCTGAGGCATAGAAACAACTAGCTGAAACTGGACATTGATTCAGTCAGCTTCTCTTCCCTCTCTTGGCCTATCTTGAGTGACTGTTGGGAAAGGGAATCATTCTGCAGTAGGCTCTGGCAAAGCCAATAAAGCTCCAATCCTGTTGTCACTGGGAACAGCAAAGCTGGCAATGCAGCAATCAAAAAATTTTCCCCACTTTGTGATGCAGTACATAGTCAGCAGGGAAATGTCTGCTGGTGCTTCCAGCCTACACCACACCTGTTCCTGGTGCTGCAGCTGCTGGAAAGGGAGGCAGCTGGTGTAATGGTGTCCTCTTTCCCCCCCCTTCACCCACAGAAGCAATTCATACACCAGTTTAAGAACACAGCTTGGGAGGCACATTTTTGGTTCATTATCAAGTGCAAGTTCTCATATTTGTATCATATGTAAACTTGTCCTGTTTTTTTACTTCCAGTCATTTTTAGAGGGCAGTTCTGGTCTCAAAATGGCTGCCTTAATAAACAATGGCTCCTTCTTAGTTAGCACATTTGCTTCCTGGGTATCTACAGAAACATTTGTCCAATTTAGTGGCCCAACTAAATGTTTGCTGCTTTATGCTGCTGTTAACAGCCTGCACGCTTAGAGCGAGGGGGCTGGAGTCTATTACATCTTAGAATCATAGAATCATAGGGTTGGAATGGACCTCATGAGGTCATCTAGTCCAACACTTTGCTAAAAGCAGGACAACTGTCACTAAATCATCCCAGACAGGGCATTGTCTAACTGGACCTTAAATATCTCCAAGACGGAGATGCCACCACCTCCCTAGGCAACCCATTCCAATGCTTCACCACTCCGCTAGTGAGAAAGTTTTTCCTAATACCCAGCCTTGACCTCCCCAGCTGCAACTTGAAATGTTGGGGGTTACCAATGAAACTGTCCTTCGAGATGGGCTGCTACGTACATTCGGTTACAGGTGTCTATATGCTGCAGCTCACTGTATCTGGAAAGTCATTTAGCCCTAGCCTGTCAGCTCAGGGTCAGTAGCCAATACCCCTTCCGTGCCATGACCGCAGCTATATATATGACCCTGACCCTGACCCCGACCCCCCTCAGTCCCTTCTTTTTGCCAACTCTGAGTAGTGGGGACAGAGGGAAAGATCTGAATGTATGTGAGCAGGCTATCTCGAAGAAGGACACATATCGGTAACTCATCATTCTTCCTTGAACGCAGCTCAATCATTCAGTTACAGGTGACTGCTAGCCATACCCAGGATGATGGGTGGAGTTACAGCTTACCCACACTGAGTATGGCTCTGCCCAATGCGGCATCCTCTTTTGCCTGTTGGATGATGGCGTAGTGCGTCATGAAGGTATGCACTGACTACCGGATAGCTGCTCTGCAGTTCTCCTGAGCAAGGAAGGCCATTGATGAAGCCTGGGCTCTCGTTGAGTGTGCCTTGATTTTCCCAAGGAGGGGTGTACCCAACCTTCTGTAGCAGTCTTTAATACAGTTCAATATCCATTTGGAAATGCACTATGTAGTCACTGGTTGTCCTCTTCTTCACTCCATGATTGTGAGAAAGAGTTGAGAAGACTTGCAAAACAAGCGTGTGCGCTCAATGCACATGAAGAGTGCCCTTCTGACATCCAGAATGTGCCATGTCCTCTGTTTCTCCGTGACTTGAGGATCCAGGAAAAACAGTGGGAGACAAATTTCCTGGTTCAGGTGGAAAGGAAAGGCCACCTTCGGGAGGAATGATGGGTACGGGCGCAGTAGCACTGTATCAGCAAAGAACCTCATGTATGGAGGGTCCGAGGAAAGGGCCTTCAATTCTGAGACCCTTCTTGCTGAGGTTATGGATACTAAAAAGGCCACCTTCCATGAGAGGACCAACAATGTGCATGAGTCCAAGGGTTCATAAGGTGGCTCCATTAAGCGATGAAGAACCACATTCAAGTTCCATTGTAGAGTAGGCTCTCTGGTATGTGGAAAGATCCTTTCAATACCTTTCAGGAATTTGGTGGAGGTGGGGTGGGAGAAGACCGATACCCCCTCCACCTTATCATGAAGGGCTGAGATAGCTGCTAGGTAGACTCTGAGTGAGGGGATTGACAAACCCTTAGCTTTGAGGTACAGAAGGTAGTCAAGTATCGAATGAATGAGCTGATTCTGGTACAATCCCCTTCCCCTTGGACCACAGGGCAAAGTGCCTCCACTTAGCTGTATAGGTGGCTCTAGTGGAGGGTCTCCTTCTGCCTATTAGTACTCTCTTTACATATTACGAGCAGAGTTTCTTGGATTCATTCAACCATGCAGCCTCCAGATCATCAGGTATAGTTTTCTCAGGTTTGGGTGCCGTAAGCGACCCGAGTCCTGAGTTAGCAGGTCTGCCTGGAAGGGAAGGCAGAACTGAGTGTCTATCGACAGGTCCTATAGGATCGAGTACCAGTGTTGCCTGGGCCAGTCTGGAGATATCAACATCACGTCTGCTCCATCCATTTTTATCTTTAGGAGGACTCTGAATAGCAGGGAATTGGTGGGAACGCATACATTAGTGGGCCCCGCCATGGTATTAGGAAGGAGTCCATGAGTGAGTCCTTCTCCTGACCCCTGAGGGAGCAGAAGTTGTGACCCTTCCAATTCTGAAGTGGCACAAAGAGGTCCACCTGGGTTATACCCAATGGACTGATTATGTGGGACATCATGTCCATGTGCAGAGACCACTTGTGATGTGACTTAAAGGTCCTTCTCAGTGCCTCTGCTGTGCTGTTGTCCACCCCTGGAAGGTGTGCTGCTACAGTGGTAAAGTTGTGCCTCAGGGCTAGTTGCCAGAGGCTGGCAGCTTCTGCACAAAGGGCCGGAGAACGAGCACCCCTTTGGCGATTTGTATAAAACATGGCTGCTGTGTTGTTCATTAAGACCTGGACTGTCTTTCCCTTTATCAAGTCCAGAAGGGTCCAGCAAGATAGATGGATTGCTCTGAGCTCCTTCACATTTATGTGTAGGAGTTTGTCTTTGGGAGACCAGTTCCCTTGGGTTGAAAGACCTTCTGAGATATGAACTCCCCTGCATCAAGTACAACATATCGGTGATCAGAGTCATTGTAGGGTTCGAGGCCTTGAAGGGAACCACCCCTCCCATGGCAAAGAGTAGATCCTGCCAGATTTCCAGTATTGTTACGATGGTGTGGGGGACTGACAGTACCTTGCTCAGAGGATGTCTCTGTGAATGGAAGGTCATAGCCAGCCAGAGCTGAAGAGGCCTCATTCTCAGACAGGCCATTCTTATCACGGAAGTGGAGGCCACCATGTGGTCCAGAAGATGAAGGCACTGTCTGGCCGTGTTTATCAGGGCAAACCTTGATTGGGGCAGGGATGCTCTCCTGTTTATTGAGTCTAAGAGAGCACCTATGAAATCTATCCTCCAAGTTGGGGAGAATTTTGTTTTTTCCTGATTTACATACAGCCCCAGATACCCGCACAACTTTGTCATGACTTTGACACTGTGTTGAATTTGGTATTTTGACCTCCCTTTCATTAACCAATCGTCAAGGTAGGGGTAGATCCTTATGCCCCGCATTTGCAGGTGTGCCACCACCACCACCAGGCATTTCGTGAATACCCTGGGGGCTAGGGATGGTCCAAATGGGAGTGATGTGAATTTGAAGTATTTTCCCCCCACCAGGAATCTGAGAAATCTCCTATGGTGGGGCCTTATCGCTATGTGAAAATAAGCATCCTTTAGATCGAGGGCTGCAAACCAGTCTCCTTGGTCTAGAGCTGGGATGACCTGTGATAGGTAAACCACGCAGAATTTTATTTTCTTTAGGTGTTTGTTTAGAGCCCTGAGGTCTAAGATTGGTCACAGGTTGCCATTTGGCTTGGGGACTAGGAAGTAGCAGGAGTAGAACCCTTCTCCCCACTGTCTCCTTGGGGCCTTTTCTATGGCTCCCAGGGAGACCAGCTTTTCATGTTCCCTTTGCAGTAACAGACTGAGCTCTGGGGTCCCAAGAGTGGAGCGAGGGGTTGGTTTTCTGTCTCTGGAAATGGACTTGAATTGTAGGGAGTACCCTTTTGATACTGTGTCAAGTTTCCAACGGCTGGTTGTGATGCTGGCCCAATGGTGTATGAAGGGAGCCAGATGATTGCTGAAGACTAGGGGTTGGGTGGAGTGTATGCAGCCCTCTAACTGACTGCCAAAAATGCTGCTTCTGGCCAGCAGCATAGGAAGAGCGAGTTTACTGTTGGGTGGTCTGTGATCCTTTGCCTGACCTGTTTTTCTCCCTGTCAGGGCCTCCATACTGGCACTGAGAATATTGATAAGACCTCAGGAGAGCTCCTTGTGTTTGATGTTGTTGCTGCAGTTGTTGGGGTTGCTACTGCCTTTGCTGGGTTCTAAAGGAATGCCTAGGTGCCTGGGGCTTGTACATACTCAGGGTCTTTAGGGTGGCCCTGGAGTCCTTCATTTCATGTAATATGGAGTCTGTGGACTCAGAGAAGAGGACAGGGCCTTCAGAGGGGCAGTCCTGAATTATTAACTGCATCTGCTGCAAAAAGCCAGACTCCTGCAGCAAGGCCGATCGCTGCATTGCCACCGCAGAAGCTATATTGTGAGATGTGGTGTCTGATGCATCCCATGAGGTCACAGGAGGCCAGCATGCCCTCCTCTACCATTGTCTCATGGTCCCAAAGGTGTTCTCTGGGGACTACATCATGGAAACATTCCATAGATTTCCAAAGGCTAAATACGTATCTCCCTATGAGGGCATGATGGTTTGTGATACACAGTTGGAGGGCTGAGGTGGAATAAACCTTCCTTCCAAAGAGGTTCAATGTCTTGGCCTCTTTGTTCTTGGGAGTGGAGCCTGGTTGGCCCTGTCTCTCCCTCTGGTTAACCATGTCCAGTACCAGGGAAACTGGGGTGGGATGGTGGAAAAGGAAGGTGAATTTGTCAGAAGGGACATCGTACCTCCAGTAAGCCGCCTTGCATGCAGGAGGGACCAAGGATGGGGTTTGTCCTGTGCCCTCAAGATGCTGTACACCCCTTCAGGCAGGGGAACCAAAATGTTGGCTGGTGGGGCTGTGTCTCCCACATCGAAGAGGGGATTGCACTCCTCTTTGACGATCCCAAGGTCCAAGCTCAAGTTAACAGCCATTCGCCTCAGCAAATCCTGCTGGGCCCCGGGGTCATCCCTGTATGCCAGGAACCGTTAACAGGTCACCTCGTCTGGAGAAGATGACAAGGGGATCTGGGATCTGCTGCGTCAAGTGCTGGAGTTGGATTCCTCATCTGAATCCTCTGAAGAGCAGGGAGTCCTGGTCAAATCTGGTGCCAAATGTTGTGAGGATGCCACCTTGTCGTCACTTGTCCAGTCCATCCATTCATTGGTCCACTCTTGGAGCGAGCGCAGTGCCAAGTCATGTGGCATCTTAGAACGGCCTCTCTCCCTTCTGAAGCCACTGGTGCTGCGTTGCATACTCCAGGGTCAGCTGCGTGATCTGAGCAGTGCTGGGGCGGGGAGGGTGAGAGGCGATGGGGTTGGTGCCAAGAGTGTCTGTGCCAACAAACTAGGGGACGAGTCCTTCTGGCACGGGGGAGTTGGAAAGCACTTACGTTGATGTTTTCCCACAGGTTTTTGACCACTGGAGTTGGCGCCGAGGTCAATGGGGACTCGTGGTGCTGGGGCTCATTGTGAGAAGAAGCGGAGGAAAGTGAGGCAGATCTCGCCCATCTGGATACTTGAGAGCATGGTACTGAGGGCCAATGTTCCCTGTAAGCTGCGCTGGTGCACTGCAGCGCAGCCCGCCACAGCCGCCAGCGCAGGGAAGGCTGCCGGCAGCGCACTGCCGGCAGCCAGAGGCTCTCCATAGAGCTCCTGTGGAGCAGGGAGTTTTCAAAACTCCAGCCCAGAGAAGCTTCAATGGAGCATGCCCAGAAAATCTGAGCATGATCCGTAGAGCTTCTCTGGCCCCAGGAGCTGTGGCAGGGCTGTGCGGCTCCAGCCCCAAGGTAAGTCTGTGGGGGCTGCTGGCAGCGGGGGCGGGGGCGGCTGCCGGGAGTGGGGGCGGGGAGGCTGCTGGGCAGCCGGGAGTGGGCCCGTGGGGGTGGGGGGGCGGCCAGGAGTAGGGGGGGGCCGGGAGCAGGCCGGGGGGGGGTAGTGCAGCAAGCCCGCAGGGATGGGGGGGCAGCGCAGCAAGCAACACGAGTTGCTCAGCTGCCAGCACCTCTTAGAGGGAACATTGCTTAGGGCTCGCACGAGGAATTGGAGGAGGAACGGTCACCTTCCCCGGTGCCAAAGCTCAGGTTGAGGCTCAGTGCTGTTCTCCGTTGCTGAGGCAGAGTCTGTTGGTCATGGCAGTGCCAGTACCGGGCTGCTTGTAGAGGCCAATCCATTCCTTGGATGAGAGGGCCAGCTTGCCCTTCAACTGGGTTGGTCTCCGCTGTGGAGGAGCTGGCAGCTGGAGTAGTGTCTTTGCAGCAGCAAAGGCTGCTGGGATTGATGGCACTGGGAAGCACTCTGGTTCCCTCACATGTAGTGAGGTTGCTGGAGGCGAGGTAGTATGACGCTGAGACAGTGCCGGGTCAGACACTGATTGCGGCTTTTTGTTAGCTGGAGAGTGGCACCAGGTGGAGCCTGGTGCCGACTTGGCACGCAGTACCAGTGAGTCCTTAGGTGCATCGGGCATACCAGGCTCTGGTAGCAAAGCCCGTTCATTTGCATATAGTGTAGCCTTCGCTCCCCCTCTATTTAAAGGACTTGCACATGGAGCATTTTTCCACCAGGTGTGACTCACATAGGCATAGGAGGCACTTCTCGCGAGGATCTTGATGGGGAAACGCCTTGCAGCAAGTCACACAGGGTTTGAATCCCAGCATGAGAGGAAAACTGCAAGGCTCAGTTTTAATGCAACAAAGACGGGCACTTGCTAAACACCAAGGGTGGGCTGTACTGTTGCTGAGGGCAGAAAGAAGGAACTGAGGGGGGTCAGGGTCAGGGTCATATATAGAGCCATGGTCGCGGCACAGAGGAGGCGTTGGCTGCTGACCCTGAGCTGACAGGCTAGGACTAAAGGACTTTCCAGATACCATGCGCTGTGGCACGTAGACACCTGTAACTGAATGATGTGAGCAGTGCTCAAAGAAGAACCATTGTTCCTTGTTCTGTCCTCTGTTACTGCTTGTGCACTTTTTGTGAAGTTTTTTTGAAATTCTGGTTATGCAGAAGGCAAAGAGGCTGCACACTTATCACTGAGGGTGACATCTGTATAATCTTGATCGCTAGTGATGACAAAGAAAAAGGAGAGCTTAAATTAAAACAATAGTTGGGTACATTAGGAGCGAATACTGGGGGTTAATTAACTGATGCACAGTTTAAATTCTAACCATAGAAGTCTCTGCTTGGACAGTATATACCTCTGTATTCTGTCATGAGTTACTACTTTTCGACGAGTACCTGTTTCAAATGCCATTGAAAAAGCTCTCAGTTTTTGTCAGGAAGGGTTTTTGCATTTGTTTCCAACTGTCACTGCACTGAGGATAGAAGGAAGAAAAAATGTAAATAACTGTAGCCCAGATGTTTATAACTATTTTATTGTCTATTTTTTCACTGAAATAGCTGAAGATGTGACAGTGCATGTTTTCCATATTCGAATCTGTGATATAAACAGGCATGTCGAGAGAAATTTGAGGCCCTGGTACATCATTCTCACTGGGGCCCCACCCCCTTCTTTTCACTGTGTTTAAGGAACATTACATTTACACAGATATTGATGCATCTTGGTTCAATGGTCCCTGTTTTGATGCTTTCTGGTCAATGTCTCTTTTAAATTTGCAACAGTTTTCAGGTTTATCTTTTTGGTAAATTCCATGTTGATCCACTATCCAGGTACAATTCAGAGGGGTGACACACTCAGCAATAGACTCGTCATGGTCTCTCAACACACTGATATAATAAAGTCGCCATCCTTCTCTGCCTAATGCGTAAGTGAAGAAGTTCCAACTCGTCACTGTATTGACGACCTTTGTTTGTTTTGGACAAACGTCCGTTTTAATTAAAGACCGCAGCCATTGAAACCAGAAGAAGATCACATTGCCATCTAGAAGCTTGAACAATGGCCTGGCACCGACCATAACAGCAACTTTTTCCCAACTCTTGTTCTTCACGTGAATGATCAGGTTGGACGTTTCAGAGTCTAAAACAGAACAAAACATGGAAGCTTTTATCATGTGCTAAAAGTCTCACAGCTCCCTAACACTATGCAGAAGATTTTGTACATTACTGAAGTTCGGAGATGACCCATGCCTTCCTGTAAGAGGGGCAGAGTGAAGGCAGTCAGTTTCAGCAGGATTAATGAGGATGCTCAGTCTGTGTGAACATGCCCAGTACTACCCAAGCAGCAAATTGGAAAGGATGGGAAGGATACAACTCCGAGTTCCACTCTCCACCTGTCACCTCTGCTAAAGTTACACTTTGTATCAATTATATCCTTAAATCTCAATCCTTATGCCTCTGAGCCACCTGGCTCTCCACTCCCTTTCTGAATCCTAGTTTTTGTAATGATTTTTGATAAAACAAAAGTCTTTTGGAGCTGGAACATCATAAAGTTATGGGAAGATGACAGTCTCTAAAAATTGAGGAGCTTGACATACTATTAAGCAATTCATTTTTTTCTAAAGTTCTCAGGATTCCAGAGCTTCTTGCGTGGAATCCTATAAAATTTAACAGAAAATAGACTTTCTAGAACATTTTTTCAGTCATCCTATGGAATTTCATGGAAAATAATATCCTGGTTATAGAACTGTATAGGGTGACTCAAAAACCTACCAAGAGGATCTCATTCCTTACTCAGTAGACCACTGGTTTCTACCCTACTAAATTTTATAGGACTGTTTCACATGGGCTATTTTAATTAAATGTCCCTAATAGGAAACCTGGATCTTTTTCTTCAATATGAGTTCATTTTCTCTGCCTCTTATTTCCTTCATGGCAAAATTCTCTGCATATATTTGTCATCATCCTGATTTGCAGCTCCCACTTTTGTGAGCTGAGACATCCACATTGTGGACTGAGTCTAACCAGGATTCTTGCTTATTCATTTGCAATCACTCCATGTGCCTGAGGCAGTAGTCCACAAGCAGTGTTTATGGTTAAGCACCCAAAAGCCCATAGGCTTATACACAGCAATTCTGAACCTCTAGGCTCTAGCAGAGGTCGGCAACCCAAAAGATAAGAAGGGCCATTTTTTATAATTCCTTCAGTAATCAAGTATTTTGAGAGCTGCAATGGGTATAGCCGGCTGGTGGTGGTGGTGGTGGTGGTGGTGGGGAGATGGAAGCTGGGCGAGAGTGCCTGCTGCAGGGTGCCCTGGTGAGAGAGCAACCTGGAGCCAGGAGTGGGCCACACGCAGGGTTCCCCTGTGGTGGTGGTGGAGGGGGAGCCTGGAGCCAGGAGTAGGACACCATCTGGGTACCTCAGTGGTGGCAGGGGTGGTGGTGGTGGAGAGTGCGAAGCTGCAAGAGGGCAGCCAAAGAGCCACATGTAGCTCAGGAGCTGCAGGCCTCCTGGTACTTCCTGGTCTGGTGAAGCAAGAATGTCCTCTCTTGCTGTATTTTGGTACCAGTGCTCCTTAAGAAGAGCAAAACAGACCTTCTCAAGTCTCAAAAAGTTTAGTTTATTTTGTTTAATGGTTGTTTCTTTTTTAGTTTAATTTTTTTCCTACCTTTATTACCTACCCATTTTTCCCCCCCAAGAATCCTCACTTGAATCACTTACTCAGGAATGAAAAGGATCTGCAGAAAGAAAAATATGACATCAACATTGAAATTATTCCCCTTTTCAGAGTGCAGACAGGCTATAGCATGGTATCCAAGAGGCAGTGAAGTCTAAGAGTCAGAGCAGGACTCATGGATTTTGTATTTCTAGTTCTGCCACTGACTGAGTTAAGAAATCACTGAGTCACATTGTGCCTCTAATGTCCACAGGCAGTCGTCTTTATCTTTCCTCTTTGGGAAACCAGTCAAACACCCCTTTCCTCACCCTGGGCTGTCACAAGCTGTGTAGCTCCCTGAGTGACATTTTGCAAGACAGTGAGAGAGTGACGTGAACTTTTGCTGATTCAGCTGGCCTGCATGTGTCTAAGAACCCTCTATTAATAATACTATTTAATTTAGACAATGCAAATCATCTGAGCCTCCTAAAGCACTTTGTCTTGTAAAAAAGGTGGATTCATACTATGTCCCATTGTCAAACAGTGAGTCAGAGGAAGATCTGGGAATAGAAACCAAAACTCTGGATTCTTGTCCTGTGGAGAGCTAATTGGAAGGTGATGAGCATTTTTCATGAAAAAAATTGAATGAAATAAAACATGTGTTTCTTTTGAAAAAAGTTTAGATTGTTTCTAGGTATTAGATGAAATGCCAATTAACTTCTAGGTTTTTCATGAAAGATACAGCAAATGACAAAAAAGGCCTTTTTCCATTAAAACATTTTTTTCAAATAAGAAATGCCAGCCTCTCTAATATAGTAGCCCAGGGTGCAGGAACAATGTTTATACTGAGGGTGCTGCTGATGGAACCCATCTCTTTGGTGTTTGTTATTACTCTTTCAAGCCAGGGGCTATGGCTGCACGCCCAGCACCCTCTTACAGCACCACTGTGCGAGCCAAAAGGCCATATCTCTCAGTTTTTGCTTTCAGTAAATTTTTTCCCCGATCCCTTTCCTCTTGAGGGCCTTTTTCATTGCTGGTTTTATTCACAATTCTCTCCTTATTCACCATCTTGTCTCTCCATCCCTTCCTCTACTGCCATTTCCCCAAGTCGTCTGCTTCTGAGACAATCCCCCCAGCCCTCCATCCCAGCTCAACTGTTTCCCTCACTTCCATTTTCTTATGTAATCCTGGTAGCTGTTCTCTGTACCTGTTTCAGTTTGTTTTTATCTTTCCTGAGTAAAGATCAAAGAACTGTACACAGTATGTTGCTTTATTTATCTTGAAAGAAATCTTATTTCATTTTTAGAAGGAAAAGGCTTTCCTAAGTGTATGGAATTTCAAATTGCATTTCTGACTTTTTAAATGCTCCCTCTTGAATTTATCTTAGCATCTGTAATGTACAAATCACCATAATATGTTGGCAACAAGAAATAGCCAGAATTACTTACCACAGCTTTCTGATGATCCTGAGATGGAACAGCTGGATGTTCTGTGTTATCTACAGCTGCTGTGGAAGGAGATCTGAAAGCATAAATCGGTTGAATGCCTTTTGGGCAGGGTAGATTGTGGGGAAACGAAACTGAATGTGATCAGCAAAACAAAGCAAGGCATCCTGTGGCACTTTTAAAGACGAACAAGTTTATTTATCTCATGAACTTTCTTGGGAGAAAATCCCACAGAATCTTATATAATAAATAACTTTGTTCATCTTTGAAAGTGCCACAGGACGCCTTGTTTGTTTTGATGAACTAGACTAATACGGGTACCTCTTTTTAATTTGTTTGAGTTTCTTAAGGAGGAAAGTGAATATTTAATGTGTAAGGGGTTGGAAAATCAGCATCAATTACCGTGTCTGCCCACAGCTGGGAAGAGCCTCACATAGGCAAAATATTATAAAAGAATAAAGTTTAACTACTGTATAAAAGTTAAAAGATGAACTTTTATTTTTTCTTCGAGCACTGCTCGCATCATTCAGTATTAGGTGTTCATGTGCCACAGTGCACAATTGTTTGGAAACTTTTAGCCCTAGCCTGTCAGAGCAGGGTTGGCAGGCAATGTCCCCCTCTGACCACTGCCGTGGCGATATATGGCCCTGACCCTGATCCTCCTCAGTTCGCTTTCTGCCCTCAGCAACAGTTATGAAACAGCCTGCTTCTTGCAGTCTGCTGCAAGTGCCTGTCTGTTTATGAATCGTCCGTTTTCACTTGAGAATCTGTTTCTGGACATTGTCCTGCTGTGTCCAGATGCGCCTTCCAAGGTCTCACCACTGGAGCCGAAACACTGCTCCTCAACATCCTCCTGACATGCCAGGTTTCAAGCCCTGCATGAGTTGTGGTAAGGCCTTCCCAAGGGATGATCCCGATAAGAAGTGCCTAAGATGGCTTGGTGAGTTCCACCAGGCATCCCAGTGCTCCATCTGTTGGTCCTTTAAACCAAGGACCTTAAAGGACAGGGAGCAAAGGTGCCGTGCATTGGCCTCAGAGCAAGTACAGCAGTCTATCCCCGGTACATCATGGTTAACCAAGTGTGATGAAGTAAGAAAACCTCTTGGGTTACTGTGGTTCTTTTCTGTTTCTGTTCTTTGGTGATGGTATTCTGGTGATGGGACACAGGGGTGTGATAACTATAGGTACCACTAGGGGGGAGAGGCTTTAGTGTGACCTTACCTGGACCCCCTGGGGGTGACAGGTTGTGGCCAGTTTAGACCAGGGGCAGGGTAGCTGGATAGAGAGGAGAACAAAGGGGAGAGAGGGGAGGAAGGAAGATGGAGGTCGGAGGGGCAGGACCTCCAGGGCCCGTCCTGGGGGTTTACTATCTGCCCTCCTAGTTGATTTGAGAGCCAACTGTCCTAGCTGCTGTGCAAAGTGGATTTCTAATAAACCCTCTGACTGCCACACTGGCTGAGTGTCACTGCTGATTGGGATGGCTGGGACCCCAGTAGGGGGAGGAACCCCCCCCCCCAAGGGAGACCAGACAGAGCAAGGATCGGACCCTCTGGGGCCTGGATTTGGAAGCTGGCTACAGGTAGCAATGGAGACCCTGGTGAATGGGAGGAAGCTCCACCGTAGCAGAGTCCTGGTGGGCTGTGAACAGAGGGGATCCAAGAGGCTTTTCTGGGTTCTCCATGACATCTTGGTGGCAGTGACGGGACGCCCTGCAGCTATACCCCACAGTGAGTGACTATCCACTGCAGTGCTGGCAAGAGGGGGCAGCGGGAAAGGGTAACGTTGGTCCCTTTGGAAGCACAGTGTGTGTATGAACAGACACAAGGAGCTTTGTGGATCAGCAGGCTCCTGGGGCTCATTTGATGAAGCTGCCCAGCCCAGAGACAGCTGGGGCATTGTTCAAAGACCTGCATCCCTGACCAAGAGAGGGGTTTCCTCCAGGGTGGTCCGGACAGTCCCTGGAAGGATCCATGCCCTGGATTTGAATTGGGAGGCAGGGAGGCAGCCAATCAGAGGCTCACTCTGTGGAAACATCCTTCGGCTGGGAGACTGATGGAGAGAGCAGTGAACATGCAAATATCCTGCACCTGATTGGACAATGGGGGAAGTGGACTCGGTCCAGAGGGGACCCCCAGGTGTGCTTGGTGAAACCTGATCCTGAGAGCTGGATTCACTGAGAGAGACGTTGGTCTCACCTACTGCTGGTGATAACAGTACAGCATGGATTACAAGCGGTTGTTAAAACAAGAACTAGTGAACATTAGTAAGTCTCAAGGATTAAAAGTCAGTAGGCTCACCAAGGGACAGCTCATTGCCCAGCTGGAAGAGAACGATGGGGGCAGAGAGAGAGACCCCTCCAGGGAGCCTCCAGGGAGCTCAGAAGTAGCAGCAGTAGCAGCCTTGAACTGCCCCAACAACAAACCCCAGCCAGAGAGGGGCGCAGGCGACGCCAGTCTGCCCCAGAGGAGGTGCCCAGAGGAGCTGGGAGCTGCAGCCCGGGGCCTTCTCGGCAGCAATCCCCAATCCCTAGGGGGCACTCACAGTTCAGTTCCCCCCCGAGAAATAAGGCAGCTGGAACTGGAGCTGAGGCTACAGGAGTTACAGGATAAAGCAAGACAACGCCAGTTTCAGTTAGAAATGAAACAGCTGGAGATGGCAGAGAGAGAGAGAAAGAGAGACAACATGAGCTGGAACTGGCCAGACTTAGGAGCCAGGAGGGGGCCCCAATGAACAGTGAGGGCAGAGTCCGAGAGCCCCTTCCTGCTGGACCCCAAAGTACTAAGCTGATGGGTCCCTTTGAGGAGGAAAGGGGCATTGATACCTACCTCACCTTCTTTGAGAAAACCTGTAATGTGCATCAGGTGAATCTCGCAGACCGGCTGCGGTATCTGACCCCTCTTCTGGGTCCAAAAGTGATGGAGGTACTCAGTCAGATGGAGGGAGCAGAAACTGGAGATTATGAGCAGTTCAAGCAAGCTCTGCTGCCAAAGTTTCAGCTGACCCCTGAGGCGTACCAGGAGAAACTACAATCTGTGCAGAAAGAGCCAGGGGTGACCTACCTGGAAACAAGCACAGTGATAAAGGAGTACCTCTGGAAATGGACTGGCTTGGCTGGGAACGCAACCAGGGAAGAAGTGGGGGAACTGCTGGGCCTGGAGCAGTTATATAATATTTGTCCCCCTGACCTGAGGCAGTGGCTGATTGACCAGAAACCCAAGGACCTACGCAGTGCCGGCAGGCTGGCTGATGAGTTTGTGGCCAGCCGGTCAGGGCATGGGCTAGGTCTGAAGGGGGAAGGGGGCCAGAAGGGGGACCTGTGGGGGAGGCTCCAACAGGACTCTCAGAAGGGAGCCCCAGAAAACAGATCATCTGAAGGAAATACTCAACTAGGCCCTGGTGAACAGGGAGACTGGAGGTGCTTCTCATATGGTGAGACAGGCCACAAGACAGTGCAGTGCCCACAACACAGAGACACGAGGGCCAAATCGACTGCCCAAAGGCTGCATTGGGTAGGAGCCTGTCCAGAGGAGGCACTAACCATGGCAGAAGCTGCAGATAGTTGGGCTGACACTCCCAGTAAGGGAGTGGGTAGCCAGGTGGGCTCACTGGTACCGGGCAAGTCTCCAGACTCAGAATCCTCTATTTACCAAGTGAGCTCAGGCCCACCAAAGGGAGGTCGGCAGCTCCTCAGCCCTATAGAGGTAGAGGGAAGAAAAGTCCAAGGGTTCTGGGATACAGGTGCGGAGGTGACTCTGGCCCGGCTGGAGGTGGTGGGACCCGACAAGATGGTCCCTGATACTTATTTGAACCTAAGGGAGGTGTTCTGGCTACCTGTACAAGTGCCTGTAGCAAGAGTGCATCTGAAGTGGGGAGGCAAAGAGGGCCTCAAGGAGATGGGGATGCACAGTCGTTTGCCAGCTGAGGTACTGATGTGACAAAATGTAGAAGGGTGGCCCGGTGAACCCCAGAGAACATTGGCCACTACCAGGTGTCAGGGCCTGCAGGAGCTCCTTACACCTAGTGTCCCTGAGACAAAGATGAGAAACCTTGCAGAGGGGCGGACGAAACCAATGGGGCCAGAAAAGTGCGAGGAAGAGGATCCCACCCTGGACAAGGCTGGGGAACAGACTGCAACATCCTCTCCCACAGGCGAGTTTCAGGAGGATCTGTGGGTGACCCTTCACTAGCAAACCTGAGGGCGCTCGCAGACCTTGGGGCGGAGGAGTCCCTTGGGAGAGACCACAGGGAGAAATTCCTGTGGGAGAAAGGAGCCCTGTACCGAGAGTGGACTCCAGTGGCAGAGGCGGAGCCGTGGCAGGTCAGGCGACAATTGACGGTGCCCCAAAGATACCGCCAAAGACTGTTGTCCTTGGCCCATGATGTTCCTCCGTCAGGACACCAGGGGATAAAATGCACCCAGCCGCGGCTGCTGCAAAACTTCTACTGGCTGGGAATTTTCGATGCAGTCAAGCGATATTGCCAATCATGTGACACTTGTCAGAGGGTGGGGAAGGCCCGGGACAAAGGTGGGGCTGAGCTGAGACCCCCCCGGGTCATAGAGGAGCCATTCCAGAAGAGGGCGATGGTTTCTCAGCAAAGCCACCCGATCAGGGAAGAAATATATTTGGGTGGAGGTAGACTTGGTTACCCCATACCCAGGGGCTGTACCTCTGGCTCCCACCGAAACTGACAAGGTGGCAGATGCTCTGATGGGCATTTTCAGTAGGGTGCGGTTCCCACAGGAGGTCCTCACGGACCAAGGGTCTAACTGTGTGTCAGCCCTCTTGCAGTGTCTCGGGGAGAAGTGCGGGGCCCGACACACCTGGGCGTCAGCCTATCACCTGCAGACCAACGGGCTGGTGGAAAGATTCAGTGAGACTCTGGAAAGGATGTTAAAGGTTTTTATGGCTCAATACTCACAGGACTGGGACAAATCTCTACCACCCCTGCTGTTTGCATACTGGGATGTGCCCCAAGAGTCCACGGGTTTCGCTCCATTTGAGCTGTTATATGGGAGAAGAGTGAGAGGCCCTCCGGACTTAGAAAGAGATGAGTGGGAGGGGAAGGCTTCCCCCACTGGGGAATCAGTAGTAGAATACATCCTGATTTTCCAGGAGAAACTCATGGGGCTTATGGACCTGGGTAGGGAGAACTTAACGCAGGTCCAAAGGCAGCAGAAAGTTGAGGATGATTGCAGTGCCCCGACCAGATCATATGGGGTTGGGGATCAGGTGAGGCTTCTTATCCCGGTGCAAAGGAATAAGCTCCAGGCTGCCTGGGAGGGACCCGTCAAGGTCACCAAACAACTGAGCAACGTGAACTATGTGGTAGAACTGTCCTGCTGGTCACATAAACAAAAAGTGTACACTGTTACTGTGATGAAACATTACTTTGACAGAGAGGGGCTGGTACTGACTGTATGCGGACAATGGGAGGGTCTGGGGGCAGATTCCCTGTTGAGGTTCGGTAGCCGGGTGGAGAATGGATCCTCCCTGGACTCAATTCCCTTATCCGACCAGGTAACTGTGGCCCAGAGGGAAGAGATTGGCGCAGGGGTGGAGTCCTACCGACCACTATTTTCTAGCCGGCCTGGGCTTACCAACTTAGTGGTGCACCACGTAGAGACCGGGACAACCAATCCCATAAAGTGCTCCCCAGTTAGAGTCACTGGGAAGGTAGCCTGGGATGTAGCGAGGGAGATCCAGGACATGCTGGCCTTGGTGGGTATACAACCATCCACCAGCCCATGGGCTTCTCCGATAGGGCTGGTACCCAAGAAAGATGGCTCGATCCGGTTCTGTGTGGACTATGGCAAGCTGAACTCCGTCACAGTGTGTGACGCATACCCCATGCCCTGGATGGATGAGATTTTAGTCAAGCTGGGAGGGCTTGCTAAAAGGGTACTAATGCCAAGCTCAGGAGGTGGGGGGTTAATCCTTCAGGGGTATGATAAGGAGGTGATACTTGTCAAGAGAAGTGCGAATGTAGTAGCAGATGCCTTATCAAGAGGGTGGGGGTCAGAACTTCCCCAGGTCACCGGTGGAGGTGACCCTGCTCAGTTCAGTCTCCAAGGGGGGAGAGATGTGATGAAGTAAGAAAACTCTTGGGCTACTATAGTTCTTCTTTTCTGTTCCTGTTCTTTGGTGATGGTATTCTGGTGATGGGACACAGGGGTGTGATAACTATAGGTACCACTAGGGGGGAAGAGGCTTTAGTGTGACCTTACCTGGACCCCCTGGGGGTGACAGGTTGTGGCCGGTTTAGACCAGGGGCAGGACAGCTGGATAGAGAGGAGAACAAAGGGGAGAGGAGGAAAGAAGGAAGATGGAGGTCGGAGGGGCAGGACCTGTGTGGCTCGTCCTGGGGGTTTACTGTCTGCCCTCCTGGTTGATCTGAGAGCCAACTGTCCTAGCTGCTGTGCAAAGTGGATTGCTAATAAACCCTCTGACTGCTACACTGGCTGAGTGTCACTGCTGATTGGGACGGCTGGGACCCTCGTGGAGGGAGGAACCCCCCCCCCCCAAGGGAGACCAGACAGAGCAAGGATCGGACTCTCTGGGCCTGGATTTGGGAAGCTGGCTACAGGTAGCGTGGAGACCCTGGTGAATGGGAGAAAGCTCCACCATAGCAGAGCCCTGGTGGGCTGTGAACAGAGGGGAATCCAAGAGGCTTTTCTGGGTTCTCCATGACACCAAGGAGCTGGCACCATATGCTAAGTCATGACAAAGATAATATAAATAACAAAGAGAATCATCTAGCAACAAGGAAACAGGGAAAAGGTCCTGGGTTCAATTCCCAGGGGGTTGGACTCGATGATCTCATGATGTCCCTTCCAACCCTATGATTTGATTTGAAAAAAGAATTTCAAAGAGTCATACCTGGGGAAGAGGGGAAGTTTTATCATAAGACACTTGGAACTGTGAATGAGCTTTTTCCTGGGTCCCTACCTTTAAAAACCCGGTGTAAGAAGTGTGATTAAAATAATTGGTTTTATATCCTCTTATACCAGGGTTAATTACTGGGCAGGGGATGAGGGGGCAGAAATGGTGGGACACGTCCTGCACCATGACCCAAAAATCACCTTTTTCAATACCTGTGGGAGAGGGCAACACTAAGCCACATACTCACACCCTGGGATGGGCAGGGGGAATTCAAATATCCAGAGAGTAGTTTAAAAACATAGCTCCATTTCCTCCAGCCACCCTCTCCCCTGCTTTAATTACAAACAAACAAACCAACAGGAAAACCAAATTTCAAAATCACAGAATAAATTTTAGGCGCACCATATCATGCTGGTCTGCAGAATTCATATATAGGGTCGTCACTGGCACTGCCAGCCAGGGGATGATCCCTGGGCCATCCACCCCCCAAATGACCTCATTGAATGGGTGGCAAGAAGGGGCCAATCCTCATCTGCCACCCTGGAGAAGGCAGGATGATCCCCGACCTACAACCCACCACCGTTCTGACTGGCCACCGAGTCACTGACCCATGGGAAAGGGGATGAGCTCCAGCTTGCTCCCCAGACCCACCTGACTGCCCGGGGACCGATCCCCTGCCCCCAATGACTCCAGCCCCCCACGCTGCCTTCAGGTCTCCCTGCACCCCTTCCCCCCCCAAATGTACCAGTACTGTGCAAATGCTGGTCCTGAACAAAGGGCTGTGTGGCTGAACTTGTGCAGCAGGGGAGAGAGAGGACTGGTGGGTTACTTACCAGTAACCATCTTTCTTTGAGATGGGCTGCTCGGATACATTCAGTAATAGGTGTATCCGTGCTGCAGTGCATGATTGGTTGGAAAGCTTTTTCTCTAGCCTGTCAGAAGAGGGCTGGCAGCCACTGCCCCCCACGCCTATAAATGTGGCCACCGCCTGGCCCTTACTCAGTCCCTAAAAGTCGCCAACTCTGAGCTGCGGGTATGGTGGGAGGGTTGTGAATGAAGCCAAGCAGCCCATCTCGAAGAAGGACGGTTACTGGTAAGTAACCCACCGTTCTTCTTTGAGCACTGCTTGGATACATTCAGTAATAGGTGACTACTAGCTGTGTTCAAGGACGGTGGGTGGAGTTGGCCCTGTCCGCCTTCAGCACTGCTTTCCCACGTAGGGTAGCCAACCTCAGGCCAGCGAGGTCCCGGGGAGGGACCCAAGGTGTTGGCCTGGGGCCCAAGGAACAGGTAAAAAGGAACCTGAGCTGGGAGATCTGACCCCAGTGGGGAATAAACAGCCCACCAGGAAGAACCGTGTACAGGGGTTTTTTTTGAGGAAAAAGGGCTTCATCCCTGAGACCCTTCAAACCAAGGTGAATGGTCACTAAGATTCAGCTTCCCGGCAAGGACTGATAAAGTGCGAGTCCCACTGCAGTGGAGAGCTTGCTGATTTGCGAAAAGCAGCAAGGCCTAACATCCCTTAATATGAGACTTCCAATGGAGGTGCCTATAAGGCTGTAACCATGGAAGTGACTCAGTCTAAGGATCTGAGCAGTTCGTATTAATGAACTGCTGAGGAAGAGAAGTCCAGAACCCTGGCACTAGTGTCAACTGGAGTGTGAAGGTTACAGGAAAAGGGATAGCAGACCTTGGAGCTATCTGTCTACTGTGTATGTATACCGAATACTGTGGAACATGAGGAAGAGGGAAAAGCGAAACAGGGGAGGAAAAATCCCACCCTTTTCTTAGTCAGACCAAAGTAGTGAGAGGAGAACGGGGCAGGGAATATTGCTGAGTAGGGTGTGATGCCTACGTGGGCCCCCTTATAATGCCCTAAGAGACAAGACTGCTCATCCCAGTTGTAGGAGTGGTGTGACCGGCTATGTCCAAGGCCCATGATAGCACTATTAAGGTGTCACTTAAGGTCAAGATGTCTTCAGTGAAGACATCATAACCTTCCTTATGTTCTCATGGAAGGGAGCTGTTAAGCATTCCAAGGCCTTACACCAAAGCAAGGGAAAGCATCTAGCAACCGATGCCCGGTAATCAACAGTTTGCCGAAGGTATCAAAACGAGGGAACTCGGCCACAGGGGAGAAACACTTCTCTACAGCTTGAAGCCTTGGCACTACTTCCTGTATTTGCAGCACTCCTGCCATGGAAACACACCCAACTTTAAAATGGATAGCACCTGAGATTCCCAGTACCAGGGACAGAAAAGAGGGGGTAGAGAGAGATCTTGAGAATGTAATGGGCGGGAGGGGAAAGACTCCCTTAGGCTAAGTGGGCCTGCGGTGTGTCACCATGATGAGGCATAGCTCCAATTATCCCTTTTTTGACTGATTTCTCTCTCTTTTCCTTGGGGGGGGAGGAGAGTGATAGATGACCAATGACGAGGGTCATCTGATTTGCCCAGAACCGAGGTCACCACTTGAGTTGAGGGATGGGCTGGCAACACGTGCCCACCATCCTTGTCATGACTGCCTGGCACCGAAACTTGTGCGTGCTAAGGGTTAACCTTGCTGGGGAAAGCCTGGGAAGGTAGAGTCTTATTTAACAAGGCCCTTGACTAATGTGTAGGAATTACTGGGAAGAATAACTGTTGTACGCCTGTATCATGAGGACGGGTGCTCCAATGGGGGAGGACACCGTTGGTAAGGAAGCTCCCAAATAGGAGCGGTAAAATCCCACCTAGGCCACTGTTCTGAGTATTATCACCGGCCTGAGGGTGAGGATTGAGGCTCGATGGCCTGATTTGGGCAGAAACTTCACCCCACCTGAGGGGAAGGAGGATGGCTGGTCCGTAGGGTACCCTGACAACTGGTAGTCCACTGGAAGACGACCGCCTGGTGTGCAGGCACCGGAGCCACTTAAGGCAGTATTTACAAAGAACATTTGTAACGGGCCTTTGGGTGGCATCATAAAGACCAACCACCAGCGTTGTACAAGGGGTTCACCCTGCGAGAGGAGAGCAAGGGACGGTGGTCCTGGATCATCTGGTCCCAGCCTGTGGAAAGGGGGATGGGACGGGGTAATGGGTCCGTGCTGCCAGTTAGAGGGTGGCTATCAGGGGTGTCCGTCCATCCTGGAGTATTCATTGAGTGGCCTTAGGCCCCATCTCATCCCGTTGTAACGACCAAACCTTTCTGAGTGCTAGGGGATGAAACTCTGGTTCATAGAGTCCAGGGGTATCCAGGACTGCCCGGTAAAGACCCCCGGTCCATCAGGAGGCCCAGTCTAATGTACTGGGGGAGCAGGGCTCCTTTCCGCTAGCAACAAGAGATCCCCTTTTAATTTGGGAAGGGGAAAGCCTGAGGTTCAGGCTAGAGGTCCTATTGTGTAGAGGTACTCCCAGGCATGTTCTCCCTGAGGTGGAGATAGGCTACCCTGGGTTAAGACTAGGGAAACGGAGGTAACAACCCCTAATGGTCTCTGATCCTGGTGCAAGCAGTCAGGTCTAAGATATCAGCAAATCAGGACAGCATACGTCTCCTATTTGGAAAAAGGATGTTCAGAGGCCCCTCAGGGGAGGAGGCCCAAGTACTTGAGTTCCCCTCAGGGGTCCTGGGCGCTAGTGACAACAGCCTCAGTCTCCACTGGAAAAGGTCCTCCCCGTTGAAGGGGAAGTCAAAGATTGCCTGTTGGGAGGCCGGGGGTATCCCCGCGCCCCTAAGCCACACTGCATGGCGAAGGGTCACAGCTGAGGCCATTGTATGGGAGGCTGTGTCTATTGCATCCCAAGCCAAAAGGAGAAGGTTCTGGGATGCTATCCTGCCTTCCTCTAGGAAGATGTCATAATCCTCCCTAGTCTTCTGTGGGAATAGTTGTCTAAATTTGTTCATCAACTCCCATAAGTCAATCATGTATAAGCCCACTAGGGCTTGGTTGTTCATCACATGTAACTGCAAGGCAGAGGAGGAATATACTTTCCACCCTAGGAAGTCTACCTCTCTTGTGTCCCTCGATGCCAGAAGGGGAGCGCGGGGAATTTGGCCTGGGCCTAGGGCTGCCTCCAGCACACCCCAAGATGGTACTGAGTGGTGGATAAGAGAGGGGAACTATGTCCCCGGGACCTGATATTTTAGGCCCACTGAATTGGACACCAGAGGAATAGAGCCCGGGCTTTGCCATGGTGGTGATGTAAGGTCCCACATGCTAGGGTGGAGTGGAACTGTGACGGGATTGCCGGACAAAATCACAGGCCCAAATAGTGTGCCATATGGGCAGCAACATGGTATAGAAGGTCAAAGTGCGCTGTGAGATCTCCCATGTACGAACATGGCATGGGGTTTAAAGTTCTGGCTGGTGCTGGAGGCACTGGTGCCGCTGGGGAGCTCTGTGGCACTGTGAGGGCTCGACATGGTCTCCTGTGGGGACCTGTCTCAAGCAGGACTCAAGGCAGGTTTGAGGACTCTGTGTGAAGACAACACCTGAGTCAGGAATGAAGCAGACTGCAAACTTTATTGGATTACAGCCAAATTAAACCCTAACACTCACCATCACATAAGCCAGGGGAGAGCCGTATCCTGGCGTGAATAGCTACACCGCCACCTCGGGGTGAGTGGCCCCCTTCAAACGGACCGAGACCCACAGATCTTGGCGTCTTCCAACCCGAGAGAGACTCTCACCCCTCCTTTCTAGTGGTTTCCCTTTTATATCCTGCTACAAACAAGCCAAGGTTACTAAAGAGCAAAAGCAGAAGTAAAAGGGACAGAGGGAAAAAAAATGAGCTTGCTGCTGGGGGGGGGGGGGGAAGGCTGCTGCTTGAGCCAGACACCTACTCCCCCCAAACCGGAGAGTGGGGGGAAAGGCTTGTGTGTGTGGCGACTTCTTTTTCCAGTGGAGGCTGGCAGCTTAGCATGATTTTACTTTATTTCTGGCTTTGGGTCCTGCTGTTCCTCTGACCACCCTAAACTGATGCGTGACAATGTCTTCCAGTAGGTGACCACTATAGGAGCATTGATGGGGTCAGTGCCTAAATGGTGCTGATGCCAAGAGGCTAGGACAGGGCCATTTAGATCCCCTTGAGGCACCCTCCTCCAGACTCAAAGGAGGGGAGGCTGCTCGGAACTGTGATGATGGTGTCGGAGACGGCAAGGTGATATGGTGTGGAGGAGAAAGCTCAAGGGTACTAGGGCTCTGGCTAGGAGGCTCCAGTGCCGTGGAACTTGGGACCGAGACTGGAGAGGGTGTTTAGTGCTGTTTGTGGGGCCAGGCCCTGGAGGCAAAGGCCGGCTTACCTCTTCTCTTGGGGAGTACTGGGAAGGGCGGTGTTGGCAATAAGAGGAGCACCTTTGCTGCCTCAAATGCCTCTAGTGTAGCAAGGAGCAGCACTGACTCCTCGCGATCCCCTGGTGACCCCCGAGAGGGGGACTGGGACAGGTGCTGGCGGCACAGCACCTGGACTGGTACCGAGCCCGTCTTTCTGTGGCCCTGTGGCGAGCGGTGCCGGGAGGGCTCCAGTGTCAAAGAGGTGCTCGGTGCCGGAGGAGACCCTGAAGCATCGGGGTTGGGCTGCCACGCCTGCCCTGGGGCCAACCCATGGCACGTTTGCTCCCGGTCTCTTATTGTCCTAGGTTTGAAGGACGGACAGATGGAGCAGGAGGTGACCACGTGGGCTTCACCCAGGCACTGAAGGCACTTTGCATGGGGGTTGTCCTGTGGGAAGACCTTGCCACAGGCAGCACAAGGTTTAAACCCTGGCATGGCGGACGGCAGAGGAGAGTAGTGTTGCTGCTCCAACAGGCCCTGGGAAGAGGAAGCATTCTTCTGTGGGACAACGTCCACAAAGAGGTGTTCCCAATTGATCTGCTGGCTCATAAACAAAGGAAACAGCCTGCTTGTGCGATCGCAAGGAGTGGGCTGTTCCATGAACCTTAGCTGGGACGGACAAAATGGAACTGAGCAGGGGCTGGGCGGTGGCCACATATATAGTCATGGGGTGGTGTGGGGGGGGCAGTGGCTGCTGGCCCCCTTCTGACAGGCTAGGGCAAAAAGTTTCTGACCAATCATGCACTGCGGCACGCATACACCTATTACTGAATGTATCTGAGCGGAGCTAAAAGAATCAAATTTCCCTCTTCTTCCTGCTTGGTGACTGAGCTAGCTACACACACCTGGCTCAGCTCTCAGCTTAGCTTCTCCTCCCCTTCAAACAGGCTCTGCACATGTGCCTGCTGTGGAAAACAGGTTCGGGCTGAGACTATTCTATTTTATCTGGGGCATATGTCCTAGTGGCCCAATAGCAGCGACACCCATGCCTGTAATAGTGTCTGCTGTGCAGATATGTGGGCAAAGCTGGCAGCATGGTTTGTTGCAAGGATATGTGCCTGCTTTAATGGGTCTGTTGGTAGGTCTGTAGTTGCTGGAAAGTATCTGTTTAAGGTTGGTGGGCTGCCTGTAAGTCAGGAGAGGTCTGTCTCCCAAGGTTTCAGAGAGTGAGGGATCATCTTGTAGAACAGACTGTAGATTCTTAATGATGTCTTGTAGGGGCCTGACTTGGGGGTTGTAGGTGATGACTAGAGGCATTCTGTTCTCTTTCTTGGGCTTCTCCCATAGTAGTTGACTTCGGGGTACATGCCTGCCTCTGGCACTCTGTTTCTTCACTTTTGCAGGTGGGTACTGTTGTTTTAAGAATACTTGATAGAGATCCTGAAGGTGTTTTTAAGAAAAAATGCTAATTAATCAAGTGTTGTCAGGTCCAACAAGACATCTTTTTATTCAAGCATATGCAGGGAGAGATCACTAACTGACAGAAATTCTGTCTGGTTAATGAGAGCTCTCCTTACAAACAAGTTTCAGCAGTATTTATAGAAATCATGGGGTACTTCCCCTTTTCGAGGTAGCCAATGGCAAATTACAGAATCAGCTAAGATATTAGAAAGGTGGGATTCAGAGTACTTATCTTTTGGAACATCCTGACCTTGTTAACGAGAGCCAGTCAGTTTTTCTCAGAGCATTTCATTTTTGTCTTATACTCCCTATTTTTTCACAAACATTCTGTGGTTTAGCAAGTTTGAGGCCTTACAGGCCTCTTCCACAATGTCTATCTCCATCTGAGGGACCAGAGCAAATGAGGTTATATCTTAGGACTTGACTGAAGACAATGGATCGTGTGGTGTTTTGGATGAAAGCCCAAGGGATGTAGGCAACTATACTGATCAGTAGGTTTTCAGTACAGGGTGGTGCTTATGTGTTCATCCTTAATCTGTGCTGTAGTGTCCAGAAATGGGATCTCCTGTGTGGAGTATTCCAGGCTAAGTTTAATAGCGGTGTGGAAATTTTTGAAATCTCTGTGGAAGTCTTCAGGGGCATCCCTACCATGGGTCCAGATGCTGAAGATGTCAAAGTAGTGTAAGTAGAGGAGATGCACTTTGGGATGAGACTTAAGGAAATGTTATTCTACAGGACCTAATAAAACCAGCTATTCCATCAAAGGCTCATTCATCTGCTCATCCACCAGTGTGTTTTAAACCATAATGTGCCAGAAATGCCCCTCTGCCTTATATATTGGACAAACAGGACAGTCTCCGCACAAAAGAATAAATGGGCACAAATCTGACATCAGAAATCACAACACTCTAAAACCAGTGAGTCAGCATTTCAATCTTCCTGATCACTCCATTGATGATTTACCAATTGCAGTGCTCAGACAGCTGAATGCTAGATCAAGGCTTCAAAGAGAAGCTGCTGAAATTGAATTTATTTGCAGATTTGACTGCATTGCTTCAGGGCTTAATAGGGACTTTGGATTTTTCTCTCATTACAATAGGTGATTTGACCTCATTTTCCTCTATATGCTCCTTCCCAGTGTTTGAATCTTTACAACTGTTTGATTTGCTGTTATAGTGTCACCTGTTCCCATGACTTACACTTCCCTGCATTTATTTCCTCCCATTCTGTAAGTTCCTCCATCTTCAAAGCATCTGATGAAGTGGGATTTTTCTCCCATGAAAGCTCATGCAATAAATAAATTTGTTAGTCTTTAAGTGCCAGAGGATGCCTTGTTTGTTTTCCTCATCTCTATGTATGTATCATCTTTATATGGTAAGTAATGCATGTGTGTGATATTTGTGTAACTAAAATTTCTGCTGTGCTACCGGGTGACATCCCCAACTAATTAGCACTGTAACGGTCCAGTCTGATTGAGGTTTATCAAGGGCCCTCAGCTGTACAGTGAGCCCTGGGGGAAAAACCAGTGGCTATGCCTGTAAGTCATCAGACGTGGCTGTGAACAAGGAACGCCAAATGCTTTTCCATGCACAAGAGCTGTGAGCTTGTGTTTGAAAGAGGCCACATGGCAAAAGTACATAAAAAGCAGTGGTACCTCCATCATATCCTCATTCCTGCTTCCTAGCTCAGGATCAACTATTCTACATCTGAAGCTATGAAACAAAGGACTGGGACCCATTCAGGTACTGGATATACACCAGGGGGAATATAAAAGCCTGCAAACTCCACACTTCTACTACAAACCTGATATATATGGCATATAAAGTCATTTGTGTGCATCTGATTGCTTTGATCATTTAAGATCCCTCATCTTGGTTGTTTCTTTCCTTTTGTAATAAACCTTTAGTTTCAGATACTAAAGCAGTGGTTCCCACCCTTTTGAAGGTTGGGGACCCCTTTTTGATTGGAGAAAATTTTGTGGTCCCCTGGCCGCAGGTGGGGGATACTTTTGCGCTGCTGTGGAGTGGTGATGTGGCCGCGGGAAGAATCCAGCTCATGCTGCTCTGGCAGTGCTGCTGGGACCGGATGGCGAGCAGAGCTGCTGAGGCCATGGCCATGGGGAGTGGGGCAGCTGCGGCTATGGCCTCTTCCCCTGCCCTTGCTGGGGAGCGGGTCTGCCATGGCCATGGCCCCCTCCCTCTCTCCATGCCAGTGAGTGGGGCCCACTGGGGCTGTGGCCTCCAGGCAGCCCCTGCTGGGGAGCAGAGCTGAGCTGCTAGGCCACTGAGTGACAGCACCGCTGCAGTGGCCCCCAGCCAGCCTCTGTAGGGCAGCCGAGCCAAACCGCTGCTGGCCTCGTGACTGGCAGCACCGCCCCCCCCCCCGCTGGGATGCAGTATTGGAGGCCAGCATTGGGGCTGTAGCTAGGTTCTGGCCCCAGCGGGGAGCAGCTCCGCAGAGCCCCTGGAACATGTTTGCAGGCCCCTTGAGCTCTGCTGACCCCAGGTTGGGAACCACTGTACTAAAGGATTGGCTGGTAGTATGGCATTTTGGGTAACATGCAAACCAATATTGATTTGGCAATGTGGCTGATCCTTTGGGGAACAGGAAAACATTTTGATAAAGTGAATAGAGCTTTTTAAAAGCTAATCTCTTTAGTGTACCCAGGTGCCGAATAGGAGTCAGAGACTGAAATGCAGTAAAAGGGGCTGTCTATTTCTTATTTCAGCTTCTTGTTAACCAGTGTGGGGGGAATCAAAAGCGCTGTTTCTATCTTGTTGGGGAATCTAACTGGAAAGATCTGCTTTCCTTTTTGAAAAAAAAAAAAAGGAGTCATGTGACACTTAGACTACCAGATTTATTTTTCACATGAGCTTTTGTGGGGGAAAATCCCACTTGGTCAGATGCTTCGAAGATGGGGGAACTTACAGAATGGAATGAAAATAAATGCAAGGGAGTGTAAAACGTAGGATCAAGTCATACAGTAACAGCCTACTTTCGCTGTTTAAGACTCAAAGGCTGTGTTCACACAGCACTTTTGTTTCGAAACAACCTCGTTGTTTCGAAACAAAAAAATCATGTTCACACGACGCACAGTTGTTTCGAACCAACTTAAACCTAGTTTCTGGGTGAAACAAGGTTGTTTCGGAACCGTTGTTTCGAAACAAGTGTGAACATGTTGTTTCGGAACCAAGTGTTCCAAAACAACATTGGATCGTCAGCACCCTGGCCAGGGAACCCTCAGGACCCTGGCCAGGATGGTGAGGGCTGTCCCTCAGCCCCCGGTGGGGGGGTGATCCCCTGCCGGCTGCTTCAGCCCGCAGCCGGGCTGCCCCCCCGTTACCAACTTTGCCCACCAACTCGGGGTATGCTCATTTATTAGGGTTGCTTTCTCTATGGGATAGATGGTAATTCTATTAGTGTGCTGCTTGTGTCACTTGGGTTTCTATATAGGTGCGTCTGAGCAGACCAGGTCTATCAGCACTCTCAGCTGACCCCTTATGTGTCCCTGAACTCAGTAGGCTGGGTCACACAGCACTTCTCAGCTGCTACCCTTATATGCCCCTGGACTCAATCAGGCTGGGTCAAAACAGCACTTGTCAGCTGTCACCCTTATATGCCCCTGGAATCAATCAGGCTACTATCCCTATCAATGAGCAAACCTTACAGGGTTGTGGGCATTACAGGGATCTTTGGCTAGGTAATAGAAGCGTTGCTGCAAAGTGATATAAAGAAACCAAGACCACAAAGGAGAGGGAATGATGTCTTAAGAGTCTGGAAACTGGCTTAATAACAAAAGGCATTTTATTGCTAGGTATCTAAAACTTGCAATAATAATAATAATTACAAAAGAGAGAAGAATACCCCAAAATACCCAGTTACAGCATTGATATATATACAAGGAAAGAAAAACACCCAGCTACAATATTACCTAGATTCTACTGTATCAGGCCTAGAGAGAGAGAGAGAGAGAGAGAATGAGAGAGAAGTTGGGGCAGGGAGGTCTCACCACTCCATGTAGCAGAAAGGTTTCCAGGTTGTACAGATCAGGGTCAGAGGCTGGATGGAAACCAAGCTCCCACAGCAATCAGCAAGGAAGAAAAGCCAAATCCCAGTGGAAATGATACAGCTTTAGATCCAAGCACCAGGAGTCAGGACTCAATCCAGACTCACACAGGATTCAGAAAGGATCCAATCAGGACTTGCACAGGACACACACTACACTACTGTTCTGTTGGATGTGGGTAAAGGTTTTCTATAAGGACTTGTTTACATGACCAATACACATTCCTGGCTGGGTGTAATGGTTCAGAGAAGCTCACAATACAGTCAGGCAGACTCAGTATTTTGGGTATCAATTATCATGTCTGTGACTAGAATGGTCTGATAATTGCTGAGTTTGTTTGTGTTGGTGTGAGATTCCCCATCAGGCAATGCTTCTCTGCTTCTTCAATCCCAGAGTTCAGTATGGCTCTTGCTTCTTCAATCCCAGAGTTCAGTGCAGCTCCTGCTTTGGAGTCTGGTTCTCCATAGTCAATGCAAATGAAGCTCCCTTGTGCTGATGGCTTTTGGATATGGGTAGATTAGGAAAAGGATGTCTCCCATTTCCTACTGTTTTTGGTTTTCAGTTCAAGCAGAGGTTGGGGGATGTGTGGGGGGGAGGGAGGCACAGGCTGGATACTGTGCTCTGATTCCTCAAGAACACAGAGCTAACACGTAACACCCGACCCGCCAGCGGGGTCGGGGGGGGCAGCTCTGGCGGGGGGCTAAGCCACCCTGCAGCGGCTCACCCCCCGCCAGTGCCTGCAGCCCCCTTTCTGGGGCTGCAGGGTGAGCCAGCCACAGCTCACCCCCAGGTGGCTGCAGCCCCCTGCAGCACCTAACAAAATAGCATGTTCATACTGTGAACATGCTATTTCGTTTCCCGCTTTTTAGCCTATTTCGAAATGACTTTTTGCTAATTCGAATTAAGTCATTTCGAAATAAGGTATTATTTCGAAACAAGTTGTTTCAACACAACTTGTTTCAAAATAACCATCTGTGTGTGAATACAGCCAAAGACTATTTCCATAACACCACCGATCAATGTAGTGACAAACAGATACCTTCTTCCAAGCACTACAAGAAGAAATATTCTTCGTGAACAGCTTCAGAGGGTCAGAACAAGAGACTAGACTTCTACATTGATTGTTTCGACCACCGTGCCAAGGCTCAAATTGTGGACAAACAACATTCTTTACATCATAACCTCAGCCCTGCAGAACACAATGCCATCCACAGCCTCAGAAACAACTGACATTATCATTAAATAGGCTGACAAAGGAGGTGCAGTTGTCATCATGAATAAATTGGATTATGATCAGGAGGCTTATAAACAACTCTTCAACACAACTTTCCTCTGATCCCACTGAAGAATATCAAAAGGAATTATGACACCTAGTCAAGAAACTCCCTAAGCCAGCACAGGAACATATAAAGACAGAAACACCACCAGAACCCCAGCCAGGGATATTCTATCTACTACCTAAAATCCATAAAAAAGGAAACCGTGGATGCCTATCATCTCAGGCATTGGCACTCCTACTACTGGCTTATCTGACTATGTGGACTCACTCCTCAGACCCTATGTTATCAACAGCCCTAGCTGTATTTGTGATACCATGGACTCCTTGAGGAAAATCCAATCCATTGATGTGCTTCCAGAAAACACCATTCCACTATGGATGTAGAAGTTCTTTACAAACATCCTACACAATGATGGATTACAAACTATTAGAAGAACTATCCCAGATAATGCCACAGCACAGCTTGTGCCTGAACCTTGTGCTCACCCACAACCATTTCAGATTTGAGGATAATCTATACTTCTAAGTCAGTGGCACTGCTATGGACACTTACATGGCCCCACAATATGCCAACATCTTTATGGGCCACTTAGAACAACATTTACTCAAATCTCATTGTAGTAATCCTTGGGGAGGAAGGGGTTAACACTCTAGTTAGTGAGTCACAGGACAGCCAATAGGAATAAAGTGCAGGTTTTTGAATTGGAGCAGCAGCCTTGCCTATTCCTGTTTGGATGCAGCAGAGCTCCTGGAAGGATCAGAAGGAGGCCAGGTAGAAAGGCCAGAAGAGGCATCCAGCAACATCCTTACCAGAGAAGTTCAGTTTGTTACTGACCAGGCTGAGGCCACTGGAAAAGTTCCTGCTATTGTGCTGTCTATTGCTTGCTCCTGCTTTTTTATCATGTCAGTGTGAAGGTGATGGGCAGATAATAGTGAAATCTGCAATTCAGATGAAGCATAGATCCTAATGATAGCTTGCCTTGATGAGCTAACAGTGAAAAGTGCTTTGGCTTCCAGTCCTACTAGCTCTGCTAGATGGGAACAATTTCTATATTTTTCTGTATTTTCATTTAAGAATCATAGAATCATAGGGTTGGAAGGGACCTCATAGGTCATCTAGTCCAACCCCCTGCCAGAGGCAGGACCACTCCCACTAAACCACCCCAGTCATGGTTTTGTCCAGCCCAGCCTCAAACACCTCCAAAGATGGAGATTTCACCACCTCCCCCGGCAGCTCATTCCAAGGCCTCACCACTCTCCTAGTAAAAAAGTTTTTTCTAATATCCCACCTTGACCTCCCTAACCGCAACTTGAGACCATTGCTCCTCATTCTGTCCTCTGTTGTTACCGAGAACAGTCGAGCTCCATCTTCCTTAGAGCATCCCTTCAACTAGTTGAAGGTTGCTATCAAATCCCCCCTCAATCTTCTCTTCCGCAGACTAAATAAGCCTAATGCTTTCAGTCTTTCCTCATAGGGCTTGTGCTCCAGCCCTTTAATCATTTTGGTTGCCCTCCGCTGGACTCTCTCTAGCATGTCCCTGTCCTTTTTGTGGTGGGGAGCCCAAAACTGAACACAGTATTCGAGATGTGGCCTCACCAGTGCAGAACAGAGGGGAATGATCACATCCCTTGATCTGCTGGTAATACTTCTTTTGATGCAGCCGAGTATGCCATTGGCCTTTTTGGCAGCAAGAGCACACTGCTGACTCATATCCAGCTTCCCATCCACCATGACCCCCAGGCCCTTTTCTACACTGCTGCTACTTAGCTGAATGTTTCCCAGCTTGTAGCAGTGCATGGGGTTTTTCCGTCCCACATGCAGGATTTTACACTTGTCTTTATTGAACCTCATAAGATTTCTTTGCCCCACTGTTCCAATTTATCTAGGTCTCCCTGAATCCTGTCCTTGCCCTCCAGCATGTCTACTGTTCCCCCCAGCTTGGTGTCATCCATGAACTTACTGAGAGTGCAGTCTATTCCATCATCGAGATCATTGATGAAAATGTTGAACAGAACTGGCCCCAGGACCGACCCCTGGGGCACACCTCTTGTTACTGGTTGCCAGCTAGACATGGAACCATTGATTCCTACACGCTGAAACCGTTGATCTAGCCAGTTTTCTATCCACCTTATAGTCCACCTATCCAACCCATACTTCCTTAATTTGCCAATGAGAATGCTGTGGGAAACTGTATCAAAAGCCTTGCTAAAATCAAGGTATAACACATCAATGGTTCTTCCTACATCCAGAAAACCAGTCATCTGATCATAGAAGGAAATGAGATTGGTCAGGCATGATTTACCCTTGGTAAATCCATGCTGACTGTTCCTGATCACTTTATTTTCCTCTAAGTGTTTTAGGATGGATTCTTTGATTCTTTAGGATGGATTTCTGTCTACCAAATTGAGGAGGGGGCCCCTTATTCCTAGGGGCCCTAGGTGGCCGCCTGCCTCGCTACCCCTAAAGCCGCCACTGCCCCTGGGGAAGTAAGAAAACAAATTGACAGAGCTTGATGGGTACCCTGAAGTCATCTACTGCAGGAGAGGCCCAAGGAAGAAAACAGTAGAACGCCACTAGTCACCACATACAACAGATCATTAAGGACCTACAGCCTATTTTAAAAGATAATCCCTCATTCTCTGAAGCCTTGGGAGACAGACCTCTCCTCGCCTATAGACAGACAGCTAACCTTAAACAGATACTCACCAGCAACTACAGATCTAAGAACAAAAACATTAAAGCAGGCACACACCCCTGCAACAAGCCACGCTGCCAACTCTGCCTACCTATCTGCACAATAGATATCATCATAGGCCCTAATCAAGCCAGCTACTCCATCAAAGGCTCATTTACCTGCTCATCTACTAATGTGATCTATGCCAGCATGTGCCAGAAATGCCCCAACACCTCATACAGAGACAAACAGGACGATCCCTGCGCAAAAGAAGAAACAAACACAAAACTGACATCAGAAATCACAAAGCGAAGAGACCAGTTGCTGAGCACTTCCATCTTTCTAATCACTCTGTAAATGATTTGTTAATGTCCATACTCAGGGATGTCAGTGGGACATCAAGACTTCAAAGAGAAGCAGCTGAACTGGAATTAATATACACATTTAATTGTGTGAAAGAAAGATTAAATTGAGACTATGGGTTCTTTTCCCATTACAAAAGGTAATTTGACTTCAAGGAGTCGTGTGCCACTTAAAGATTGACATTTATTTTTCACATGACTTTTTGTGGGAAAAAATCCCACTTTGTCAGATGCTTCAAAAATGGGGGATTTCTCCCATGAAAGCTCATGTGAAAAATAAATCTGTTAGTCTTTAAAGTGCCACACGACTCCTTGTTTTTTTTTTTTGTTTGTTTGTTTTTTTGTTTTTGGTTTTTTTTGCTGGACTAGACTAACACCGCTGCCCCTTTGGAAATTTCCTTTCTGCAGCCTGCCTTTAATATATTCATTAACCAGAGGAAGGAACATCGATATCTCCAGCGTAGCTCCACATACAGCCGTTGTGGCTGTCTCAGGTCATTAGATGAAGCTGTGGTTGTCCATGATTTCCAGTGGTGTGGAGTAGTCAAGATAAGTGTACTGACCATGAGTCCATGAGCAATGCTTTGTTTGTGTGAGTGTATGTATGAAGGAGGGAAGTGCTATGTGGTGGATAAGCACAGATTGCAGTGGGAATTGAGCCTTGCCTGTGCTTGACTACAGGGACTGGGTGGATTCTGGTGGCGTCAAAAGAACGTCCTGGTTTGAAGCACAGCTGGTTCCCCCTTTGACTTGTTACCAGATTTGCCTCTAGCACTGGGGTATGCTCATTTATTAGGATTATTTTCCTTTGGGGACAGTTGTAATTCTATTAATGCACTGCTTGTGGCACTTGTGTTTTCATATGGAGCTCACTTCTCTCTTCTGCAAGTCCCTTCCCAGTCGAGCTACCATGGGGGACCTATATGCTGCAGGTTTAGCAAATTGCTATCCTCACTTTCACTTTACAATTGTTCTAGTAGTAACCCCCTTGAGGGCCAAACCTCACAGGATCTTTGGGCATTACAGAGATCTTTGGGTGGGTAAAAAGTCTGCTGCACAGCAAAATAGGGAAGCCAAGAACACAGGAGTAAATGAAGTGTGATTACCAGCTTGATTACAAAAGTTATTTTATTGCCAGGTATATAAAATTTAGGAAGCTAATAACAACAACTGTACAAGAAGAGAAAAACAACCTAACAGTTACAATTTTACATGATGCCAGTTAGGGTGTTGAGGAAATCGAACCCAGGTTTGATTACAAAGACTAGGTCAGGAAACTATACCTGTACTGACAGAGAGAGTGTGTTGGGTCTCACCAATCAGAGTAGCTTGAACCACTCAAAGGTTCCCAGAAGACAGCCTGTTCAGTTCAGGGTCTGAAGTGCTGGAAAAAGAGAGAGCCACCAGCACACTCAGTCAGGAGAAGGGGAAGTCCCAGTGGAACTGATGCAGCTTTTCGACCCACGCATCAGAACAGAGTTTTTTAACTTGAGCAGCAATTTTATAGGGAAGAAACAATGGTTCAAAGCAGAACACTAGGGTTGTTTTTGAATAATGACGTATACTAGAGTTGGTTTGTTTAAGTGGACAATAGGAATGGATCAGTCCTGGCTACAGGTGGTGGTCCTTTGAGGGAACTCACAACGCAGTCAGGCAGACTCAGTATTTGAATGTCAATAAGGTAGCTACAATTAGAATAGGGCTGATAACTGCAGATCTGTGTGTGTGTCCAGGCATGTGCAGTGGTGAGTGTGTGCAGTAGATTCCTTAACATCAGGAGTGGAGATCCCTCCAGTGGCTTCCCTGCTTCGCCACTCCCAGCGTTCAGTGTGGTTCCAGCCTTGGAGCTTGGCTCTCCATTCAGCATGCTAACTCTGGTTCCATCCTTGAAGAAAATTTTGTTCGCTGCTGTCCATTCAGAGTGCTAATGGAGATTCCTTCTCATATCTTCCATGTAGCTGGGGCTAGTGGAATTGTCTTAATCCTATCACCTTTATTTGGAGGGGTTTAAGTTTGTCTCCCACGGCCCTTTTATTGCTTTTGGTTTTTGGTTCAGGCAGAGGCTGGGGTGGGTTGGGGTAGCGCAGTTCAGGTGAGTCAGAGAGAGGCTGGATACTGTGCCCTGCTTTCCCAAGAACACAGAGCTGACAAGTAACAGCCTGTCCCCAAACTCTTGCTTCTCCTTCTCATCTGCTTCCTCTTCCTTGAGTCGAGTGTGTAGGTGGTGCTTGGCTCTCTTCCCAGAGTGGCATGCAGCGTTTGTAACAGCAGCAAGTCTGTGGCTCAGCACTGGATTGACAGTTGGTCTCTTCTAGTACACCTGCCTCAGCTCCTTGTTTTTCCTGCAGCACTGCTACCCTATGCATCTTCTCCTGCATCCCCTGCACAATTTTGTATAGATGTCGCTGTTTCTATGGCTTGTTCAAAGCTGGGCCTGGACAGCCTCATACCCCCACAGTCCCCAGAGATCCAACATCTCTGCTTTACTCCAGGCAGGAGTGCATCTTGGACATGTAGCTAGCATGCTCAGCTGGGCAGTTGTATGCAACAACTCAGAGCTCACCAAGCTGGACAATGAGGAGAAAGCATTTAAAAAATTCATGGGTGTTTTAATGGGGTAGAGTCTTCCAATCTATGTGATTCCCTGCACAGTGGAATTCACAACTGTGACCTGAGTGGTCATTGTCAGGCACAGTGGGACTATTATTGTTGACATAAATAATGCACTATTGACACTTATGCTGTGTCTGCCTTCATACATCCCAATCCACCCTGGCTCAACATCACTTGGAGAGCTAGTGTTAAAATGTCCACGTAACAGGGTGCTTACATTGGTGAGAGTCACATTTAATTGTAAGTATGTGCACAACTAGGATGATGTAAGAAGGCTTTCTTTTGTAGTGTAGTCCCGTGAATTTGTGAGGTCTCACTGCCTGTACACCTACACCACAGGCACATGTACATGGGCCACTTGTGAGAGGACTAGGGTGTGCGCCTTTTGGTTATGATCCGATGGCCAAGCCTGCTAGAAATTTAACTACATTGCTGAGGGCTGTGAAAAATCCAAAACCCTGAGTTAAGCTGGTTAGTTAAGCTGATTTAACCGATGGTGTAGACAGAGTTAAGTAGATGGAAGAATTCTGTTGACCTATCTACCACCTTGTTGTAAGATGAATTACCTATTCTAATCAGAGACCCCACCTGGCAGGGTAAGTAGTGTCTACACTGAAGCGCTACATCTGCCCTGCTGCAGTGATGCAGTTGTGCCACAGTAGAGCTTAAAGTGTGTATATACCCTTAGCCGACCTATATGTATAAAACATGATGGGTATGTCTACTACACTGGAGGCTCTGTTAAGTAAATTTAACACGGTTGACTTTAAGTCAACTTAAAGTCAACCTTGTTAAGTCGAATTAGAACATTCACATTCCAAAATGTGGACGTCCACACTTGCAGCTGATAGGTCAACTTAAGGGTTAAGTTGACCTTATTAAGTCGACTTAAAGGCCATGCCCCATCTACAATGGCTTAAGTCAACTTAATAAGGTCAACTTAAGCCTTAAGTTGACCTTCTGAGGTGGAGTTATTAACTTGACTTAAGGAAGCACTCAAGTTAACTTAATATATTTCCAAGGTGGATGAAGATTTCCTTAGGTTGACTTAAGAAATGTTAAGCTGGGCAAAACTCTTATGGGTAGGGTTAAAACCCTGTTGAGGTTGATATGTTAATTGAAGGGTGAGTTCATTCCTAATTCTAAACATAAGTCCCACTTGACAAAAGGTGTGTGGGAGCTCACCTCCAGTTGGTGTAGGTATTCCACCTTCCAGAAAGATGGTAGCTAGGTTGAAGAATTCTTCCATTGACCTAGTGCTGTCTATTCAGGTGTTAGATTCTCTTAGCTATCTTTCTTAGGGGCATACATTTAAAAAAAGTAGTTGGGTTGACCAAACTTTTTAGTGGAGAGCGGGTCTAAGAAACTGCTCTTCTTAGATTTTGTTTCTTGTGCATTCACAGACACAGGATTTTGTGCATGCTTTGTAACTAAAAACTGCACCAAACAAAAAACCTGCCTATCACCAGTTCCTGCTCATAGCTGGAACATCTCCAGGGCCTCAAACCTTGACTAGTTACTCGGGTCAAAAAGGAGCAATGTCATTTAGAAGTGCAATACAGTTTCCAAAAAGAAATTGTAAACGGGTATTACTGTAGGCCCAAGATGAATTGATGGAGGTACTTGCAGAAACCAGAAATGGCCAGCAGGATTTAAGGCCTAGAACATGAGCTGGAGATTTCACAAAAGTAATTAAGACAAGACTTAAAACAAGAGCTGGAATTTTCCCAGAAGGGGTATAAAGAAGACTTGCAGGCTGAGGTGAGAGCCCTTCTGGAGCAGCACCTAATGGCTTTATTTAGACATGTAGTAATTATGTTAAAGTTACTTTTTCCTAAAAATGAGAAAAATGCACACATTATAAATATATGTATAAAAGCACTACTCCTTGCTATTAAGCCTCTGCACAACTATTTAATGACTTCATTTAGAAAAGCATGCACAAGTCCATGAGGCTGAACAAACTGCATCCGAGGGTGGTAAGGGAGTTGGCCGATGAGATAGCAGTACCGCTGGCCATTATCTTTGAAAATTCATGGCAAACCAGGGAGGTGCCAGAAGGCTGGAAAAAAGCAAATATAGTACCTATCTTCAAGAAAGGCAGAAAGGAGGATCCAGAGAATTACAGACCTGTCAGCCTCACCTCAATCCCTGGAAAAATCATGGAGCAGCTACTCAAAGAATCCATCCTGAAACACTTGGAGGAAAATAGAGTGATCAGGAACAGTCAGCATGGCTTCGCCAAGGGTAAATCATGCCTGACCAACCTCATCGCCTTCTATGGTGAAATGACTGTATTCGTGGATGCAGAAGAGCTGTTGATGTGATATACCTTGACTTTAGCAAGGCTTTTGATATGGTTTCCCACAAGATTCCCGTTGGCAAGTTAAGGAAATATGGGTTGGATGTGTGGACTGTAAGGTGGATGGAGAACTGGCTAGATCAACGGTTTCAGTATGTAGGAATCAATGGCTCCATGTCTAGTTGGCAACCAGTAACAAGTGGTGTGCCCCAGGGGTCAGTCCTGGGGCCAGTTCTGTTCAACATTTTCAATAATGATCTGGATGATGGGATAGATTGCACACTCAGTAAGTTTGCGGATGACACCAAGCTGGGGGGAATGGTAGACACACTGGAGGGCAGGGAAAGAATTAAGGGAGACCTTGACAAATTGGAGCAGTGGGCCAATAGAAATCTTATGAGGTTCAATAAGGACAAGTGTAAAGTCCTTCACTTGGGACGGAAAAACCCCATGCACTGCTAGAGGCTGGGGAGCAATCAGCTAAGTAACAGCAGTGTAGAAAAGGACCTGGGGGTCACGGTGGATAGGAAGCTGGATATGAGTCAGCAGTGTGCTCTTGCTGCCGAAAAGGCCAATGGCATACTGGCCTGCATCAGAAGTGTTGCTAGCAGATCGAGGGATGTGATCATTTCCCTCTATTCGGCACTTGTAAGGCCACATCTGGAATACTGTTTTCAGTTTTGGGCTCCCCACTTCAAAAAGGACATGGACAAATTAGAAAGAGTCCAGTGGAGAGCAACAAAAATGATCAAGGGGCTGGAGCACAAGACCTGTGAAGAAAGACTGAAGGAACTAGGCTTATTTAGTCTGCAGAAGAGAAGACTGAGGGGGGATTTGATAGCAACCTTCAACTATTTGAAGGGATGCTTCAAGGAGAACAGAGCTCAGCTGTTCTCAGTAGTAACAGAGAATAGAACAAGGAGCAATGGTTTCAAGTTGCAGCTGGGGAGGTCGAGGCTGGATATTAGGAAAAGCTTTCTTACTAGGAGGGTGGTGAAGCATTAGATTGGGCTACCTAGGGAGGTGGTGGAATCTCCATCTTTGGAGGTGTTTAAGGCCCAGCTGGACAAAAACGTGGCTGGGATGATTTAGTGGGAGTGGTCCTGCTTTTTTGACAGGGGGTTGGACTAGATGATGTGATGCTTTCTGGGTCTAGGGGACTGTTTATGATTATTTTTCATATTTACAATGATCCATATGTGATATGCCATGTTTGGTATCAATAGAAAGGCTGTAATTTGCTAGGAATGATTATATGATTTGTGTGTAGATATCATGCCTGTATTGGAGATTAGAGATCTATTAGTTTTTGTGTGTTCCAAGTTGTTTGAGCTAAGGCAATCCCAGACTGGGTGTGTGCAAACTATTGTCATATTGATGGCCCATCAGGAGGGGGCTCTCAGCTACAGTGGGACCAAGAGGAAACTGTTTTGACCAACTGGTCCCAGACTGACCATATGGCCCACCTCCATTTTGGCCTGGCAAGGACTCTGAGATAAGAGGCCATAGCCAATTCTCCATTTTGTCTTTAGTCTTCAGCCTGTCTGCAACCAACACCCTCCTCTGGAACTATTCTCCTAGGCCTGAACAAAGGATTGAGACCCACCCAGCTACTGCTGCTGTTGGGTGCACACCAGAGGAGTGGGACTAATCTGCAAAGTACAGGATCTTCAAGGATTTGTTTTCTATGGACTCTAAATCATTTGTATGCATATAATTCACTTTGACCCTTTAACGTCTCTCATATTTTGTTTGTTTTCTTTTTATATTAAACCTTTAGTTGTAGTTATTGAAGGATTGGCTGGCAGTGTGGTATTTTGGGTAAGATCCAAGCCTATATTGTTCTGGGTGATGTGGCTGGCCCTTTGGGGTCAGGAGAACCTATTTCTTTAGGAGACCCAGTGGCTAGAGGGAACCATAGGCTCTGATGTGCAGTAAGAGAGCTGTTTCTATTTTATTATGCTTGGCAGTGACCAGAGTGCTTATTCAGAAGCATGTTTTGTTACTGACTGGGAAACTGGTTTAAGTACCACCTGTCAATGGTTTCGGGGTTTGGACTCTGGTTTTGCAGCTTGCCCTAATTTTGGCACATTCAGAAGGTTATCCCAGCAGGCCTGGGTCACAGATGACCTCATGAGGTCCCTTCTAACCCTATGATTCATACATTGTTTTCTTTAAAAATGCATGTTGGCACTTTATTTTTCTGTCATTAAGACTTTCTACACCTCTTTACTAAATTTAATTTATAAATGTACTAACTGCACAAAAAGCATGTTTTCCCTTACAGAGAAGAACAGATATGAAAGCTATATTTAATTTTAAAGCTTCTAGTAAAGACAATAAAATTTTTAAAAAGTTGTATTTTTCTAAAATGGCCACTTGTGCTAAAATGCATGTCTCTAAACATTCCACCTAGGGCCCCAGAGGAGGAGGAATGGGAAGGAGGGACTTCCAAACCCATACAGCAAGCTTTTTGGACAAAAAGGGATGGTATAAAAGCAGGATCACATAGTCTAAAGTGGTTGTTTAATGGCACAATGTCACAGAAAGGGGGCATGGAAACCTGTACAAAATTATAGGTAACCCTTCTGCTAGGGTGAGATGGCAGAGCAAGGGCTGGGTTCCGTATCTAAGGGTTTCAAATAATGTTACAACACCAACCAACTCAAGCCCTCACCTAGTTTCCTGGGAAATCTTGCATAGTTTCCTGGCACCCTAGAGGGATAATGCCTCCCCACTCACAAGCACAAGACTAAGTATAGTACATAGGACTTTTAATAGTAGCATAAAAAAAACCCCACATAGACACAATAGCAAAACCAGCACTGATTTGGAGAATTAGGGCAGAACAGGTTCCAATAGGACAGCCATGTTAGTCTAGTCCAGCAAAAAAAGCATGGAGTCCTGTGGCACTAACAGATTGATTTATTGCATGAGTTTTCATGGGAGAAAATCCCACTTGGTCAGACATTTTGAAGATGGGGGAACTTACAGAATGGGATGAAAATAAACACAAGGGAGTGTAATACATGGGATCAGGTCATACAGTAACAGCAAATCAAAGCAGTTGTTAAGATTCAAACACTGGAAAAGAGCAGATAGAGGACAGTTGTAAGACAGGGCCTCCGGGCCTCCTGGTAGGGTGCCTGTGCATGATTGTCAACCACCTCACTTATCAAGTGCGGTGATCACCGAGTACCAGTCTCTGGCCCGACAGCTAGACAGGCGGTTAATCATGATAGTCTATGACAGTGTCTCTAATAGCTCATGACAAAGGGTGGGGAACAACAAGTGGGTTGCTAATGGTCACTAGGAGAAGCCTCTGACAACCACTCAGAAGCCGGGCGGTCTCTGACCGACCCAACTCCACTGTGTCCCAGCCCAGGTTCCGATGCTGAGCCTCATAGTTGGGTAGGGGACCAGCGGGGTCCTGTCTGCAACATGATGGTTTGTCCCCTGGCTCAGCCTCTGCTGCCCTGAGGCTCTGAGCCCCTGGTTCACCCCTGGCCCATGTGACCCACAGTACCTTATTCTCCTCGGTTTCCTCCGGATAGTGGGCTAGAGGTAGGTTCCTGCACTTCTCGTTGTCCTCATCAGGGTGTCACAGGGCTAACAAGCCAGGTAGGTCTTCTGCCGAGGACAGCGCCTCCAAGTCAGGCCTGGCCTCCAGGGGGTGGTTTTCACTGGCCAAGAGAAGCTTATCTAAGTCACAAGAGATGGATGGTTCAACAGGGACTGCCAGGCTCCTTGGTGGTGGTGGCGGCAGCAGCATAGGTAGCCCCAGGAGCTATGCTGGGGTGGTGCCCTGAGGCAGTGTCCCTGACCCTTCCCCGGCCAATAGGGCCAAGCAGCCATCTAGTCCCCAAGGTGCTGGTAAGTTCTCAGCTGGCCAGGTCTCCTGCTAGGCCTGTGGAGAAAACAGAGGGAGCTCCTTCCCCCCTTGAGCTGCCAAGCCCTGACTGAGCTCCAGGGCCTGCCTTTAATACCTCCTGTCCACAGCTCCGCCCCCTTAGGGGCAGGGCAGACCCACCTGATTGTCTTTGAGGGAGGCCATCTTGCCCCCTTATATAAGGGTGGTCATTTTGCCTCCTTATATAAAGGAGCCTCTCTTGTCTTCTTACATCAATGAAGTCAAATTGCCTGTTGTAATGGGAAAAGAAGCCCATGAGTCAATTCTGCATTCATACAATCTAGCATATCAATTCTAATTCAGCTATTTCTCTTTGAAGTCATGATGTCCCACTGACTTTCTTGAGCACAGTGCTCAGCAAATGGTTTTTACATGTTGTGATTTCTGAGGTCAATTTTGTGTTCATTTATTCTTTTGCACGGGGATTGTCCTGTTTGTCTAATGTATAAAATGTTGGGGCATTTCTGGCACATGATGGCATAAATTACATTAGTGGATGAGCAGGTGAATGAGCCCTTGATGGAATGGCTGGCTTGATTAGGACCTTTGATGGTGTCTTTTGTGCAGAACAGGATTCCCACAAAACCCAATACAGCACTCATTCTGCTTCAGTGAACGTGGAGAACATCCCTCAGACCAGCTGTCTGCCAGCATATGCTGGTCACTCATGCCTTCCTCCAGCTGCTTACACCATCTGCTGGCCACTCATGCCCTCTGAGGGCCACTTGCACCACCTGCTGGCTTTGCCTGCTGTCTACCAGCATCACCTGGTGGTCACTCTTCAGTGAGGATCTCAGTCCTTGGTGATTTCAGCCCTTACCTCAGAACACTGCAAACAGCTTCTTTGATTAAAACAAAAGAAAGGTTCTATAAGAAAGCAAGCCACTAGGTCCATCCTTTAACAGCAAGGCAGGAGTGAGGCAGTTCCTCAAGCATAGTACATTGATAGAGCTAATACTATCCCCTGCCCCTTTTACTATTTTTACTAGGCTGAAAACAGAGGGTTGCTTACGCTTTCCAGTTTTTTGTTGCTGTTGGTGACTTTCCACCAAATAGACTAAACAGAGTTTATACAATCAAAAGGGTAGCATACTATGAAAAAGACAATGAATCATTTCCCTCCTTGGTTAAAATACAGGTTTGACAGATTTGTGATCAAATAAACCACCATACAATTTACCATTATGCCCTGCACTCACACAGGGAGACTATGCTAATACCTAATTGTGCTCATGCAAATACAAAGCCCACGTAGATTAGTTGTCCCCCTTTTCAGCTGGAAAGCACAAGAAGTGCTGTGACTCTAGACCTGCCTTACATATATATGATGAATAAAGATACAGCTTTTTTACTACTGACATTGTCTCGTTCTTTTTTGTGCTGGTGTTGTAGCTGTGTTGATCCCAAGATATGAGAGACAAGGGAGGTTAGGTAACATCTATGTTGGACCATCTTCAGCTGGTGAAAGGTAAAGATTTTACAAGACACAGAGCTATTCTTTAGACAATCGGATATTCTGATTTCCTTCCCCTGACCTGAAGGTGAGCTCTGTGTACTGTTCAAGCTTGTACCTTTGAATAAAAGATTATCACTTCACCTACCTTGCCTCTCTGTGTGTTTAGTTTTGACAGAAGGTCCCATGGCAAGACCAATATTTTTTCTTTTATGTTCCCAACAGACCAACCCAAAAGCTAAAGCACCTCCCTTACAGAAAGAAACTTCAAGGAAATGTAAATAGCATTCTAAGTGCTTTCTGGGCAGTGCCTTGGCACTGTCCTCCTTTCTTATGTAGCACAGCTCAGAATAATATCTTTCATGATATGTTACCCTTCACTGAAGATGGGAACCAAGAATGCAACTGCTTCTCTGTGTTCTGGTCTTGGGGAAGACTCTGGTTAACCTTTAATTTCATTCCAAATTTAATACACATGTATTAGTCTTTGTGATGGGGTGGACCTACCCTGCACTGCAGAAACACAGCAAACTCTATGGGTGGCAGAAGCTCTGCCTCTTGAGCTCTGCTGGGCATGCTCAGACTGCTGCCCCAGCATAAGAGAGAGCAGCTCAGCTCAGTCTGGATTGACTAGGGAAGAGGGAGGACATGTGCTGGAATCTCTTGCTCAGGAGCTGTATCAGCCCCAACCCATGGGAGACACTGCCTCCACTGCCAGCCCCGCAGCAAGCACACCGAGGCTGACATCCAGGAGCTGCAGGGGAGCTGACTACAACTGTCCCAAGAAGGAGGAAGATGCAGACCAGCATCCAACAAGAGCTGAACTCTGTCTCAGGTAGAAGGTAGCCCAGGAGGTCCAAAGGACAGAGCTGGGGATAGGCTGTAGGAATCCCTGCTGATGTGGTGCTATAACCCTGGCACCAGTAGGGCCCTCGGCTGGGGCTCAGTGGAGTAGGATGGCCTGAGTCCCCCTACCTGGGCACTGTGCCCCATGCTGGACGTCCTTTGATATTCACTCTGTGGCCACTAGGCTGTGTTGCCCTGACCTGAGGGCTGCTTATAGATTGTGTTTGGCTTTTTGATGGCCACTAGGCCATGCAGCCCTGACCTGAAGGCTGCTTAGAGACTCTGTATTGACTCTGTGGCAACTAGGCTATGCTGCCCTGACCAGAGGACCACTTATAGACTGTCTATGGACTCTGCACCATTAGGCCGTATTGCCCTGACCCGAGGGCTGCTTACAGATTGTCTAGTGACTCTGTGGCCACTAGGCTGTGCTTCTGTGTCCTGATGGCCACTTATGAACTGTGTATTGACTCTGTGACTGCTAAACCATACTGCCCTGACCAGAGGGCTGTGTGCTGTCACCGACATTGAAGAGTTGAGGCGATTGCGGAGTCACTTTCCCTGCTCGCACCCCTTTAGGCTTCCCCACGGGGGGCACTAAGGAGGGCTTACTCCATGACACACTTCCTCTACCCCAAATGCCTTCAGGAAAGGAAACTCAAAATATATCTACTGTGCATAGTAAACATATTTATTGATTTTCAATTCAAAATCTATGTCAACATATACAATTTATTAGAAATAACAGAGAAGCCAACCGGGCACACAATGAAGCATTTCAGCATCAGAGTCCTTTGTTCTAGGACACTGGCCCAAGAAGGAGTATCATTGCCTAATGGCTGGAAACAGGCATGCCCTTGTGTGATGCCACCCTCTAGGGACTGCAAGTAGGTATGATAATTCCCTGTTAGCATAAGTGACAAAGGGCTTGCTCTGAAGGACTAGAACTTCAGTCATGGCTCATTAGGTGTGTGTGTAAGTTAAGGTCAAATTCTGCTCGACTCTGACCCTGGGAACCTAAGGTATAAATCCAGGCAGAATTTGGCCCTCACCTAGTAATTGTACCTGTTGGTGGCAGAAGGTGTGTCTTTCCTAGCAACACTTACTGCACGGACACATCATGGACTTGAGGGTGTCCCAGTTTGGTTGAGAGTCTCTCCTCCTCCACAGAACTCTACTCAGAGCCCCTTTGATTTCCTTGTTCCTCAGGCTGTAGATCAGGGGGTAGAGCAATGGGGTGATGTTGGTGTACACAAGAGCCACTATTTTGTCTCGGCCAGGTGAGTAGCTGGACTTGGGGCGGACGTACATGAAGGTGGCACAGCCATAGTGCAGGAGGGTGACGGCCAAGTGTGAGACACAGGTGGAGAAGGCCTTGCCTCGCCCAGTAGAGGAGCGGATACGCAGCACAGCCACCACAATACAGGTGTAAGAGGTCAGAATGAACAGGGAAGGCAGGAGCAGAAGGAGCACGCAGGCAGCCAGCAGGGGCAGTTCATTGGTGTAACTCTGCGTGCACGCCAGATGCAATACAGCAGTGACATCGCAGAAGAAGTGGTCGATGTGGTGGGAGTGACAGAAAGGCAGGTGGAAGACGGCCACTGTCAGCCCCAGCAAGACAGCAAAGCCTCCTAGGCAGCAGGCCATGGCAAGCCGGAGGCAGAGGCCCTGGCTCATCACTGCCATGTAGTGCAGTGGCTGACATATAGCAACATAGCGATCGTAGGACATGGCTGCCAGGAGAAAGCATTCAGCCCCACCCAGTGCCACAAAGAAATGCATCTGCATAGCACAGCCTAGGAAAGAGATGGGGCTGCTGTCTGGGGAAGCAAGGTTGGCCAGCGTCCTGGGGACAATGACTAGGGTATAGCAGAACTCAATAGCAGCAAGCTGACAGAGAAAACAGAGCATGGGTGGGCGAGAGGGCTCAGTGACCACAGCAATGAGGATAAGGAAGTTGCCAGCCAGAGTGGCCAGGTGCACAGCAAGGAAGATGAGGAAGAGGAGGACCCGCAGGCGAAGCAGCTCAGAGAAGCCAAGCAGGAGAAATTCCATGGCAGCAGCGGTTGTCTGGTTGCTTCTTTCCATGTAGCCTGCAGATGGCACCTGCAAGGAGAGAAATAGAAAAGAAGGAGACAAATGACAGGAGTTTGGCCAGACTGCTAACTCAGTGTGCAGCCACAAGTACCTCCACCCCCAGAACCAGTTGGTGGGAAACTCCTTGCAGCCCAGTTAGTGAGATGAAAGGACCAGAGTGATAGGGCTCCTGGAGATCTGATCCCTCCATTAGGGGAAGAGCATAAACAGCAGTTACATGCTTCTCCCAGGCTTCAAAAGGCCAGGCCAATATGCCTCACCTCTGATTTGGAGGAATCTAGGAGTAGGGCCCAGAGAGATGCATCTTCTTCGAAGCATCTGAAGAAGTGGGATTTTCTCCCATGAAAGCTCATGCGAAAAATAAATCTGTTAGTCTTAAAGTGCCACATGACTCCTTGTTTTTTTTCCCAGAGAGATGGTCATTCTCCAGAGTGCCTTGAGTTTTTTTGTCTCTCTGATACAAGTGCACTCAAGGGGCATATGAACCACCCCATGACCAGTTCCTAATCTCAGTTGTAGTTTTGTGAATCTACAGTAATTCCATTGACTTCAATAGAACTATTCCTTATTTACGCTAGTGTGTTTGTGAGCAGAACCTATTCTGTAGTTTTAATCTGTAATTTCAGAACCTCACTTCCCCAATGATAGGTAATATAGAAACACAGAATTGTAGAGTTAGAAGGGACTGCAAAGATTATCAGGTCTAACCCCCTGCCTAGATGCCAGGTTTGCTGTGTCTAAACTGCCCAAGACAGATGGTATTCATCCAGACTCCTTTTGAAAACCTCCAGTGAAGGAGCTTCCACAACCTCTGGAGGTACTCTGTTCTATTGCCCTGCTGGTCTTACAGTTAGGAAGTTTTTTCTGAGATTTAATCTAACTCTACTAGTTTGAATCGCCCTGCTCTCTGTGGTAAGAGAGAACAACTTTTCTCCATCTTTTTTGGGGCAGGTTTTCAAGTATTTGTAGACCACAATAGCTAGTGGTGGTTAGTTACTACTTGTAATTAGTAGCAGAATTACAATAAGGATGCTGGGTCACTGAAGGCTGTCAGATGATCTGGGTTTTTGTGACAGGTAAACCAGACTGGATATTGTTCAGTAATGATGTAAGTTCAGTACAGGAATAACTGGATGAAATTCTGTGGCCTGCAATGTACAGGAGGTCAGACTAGATCAGTGGTTTTTGACCTGTGACTCATGGACTACTGAGTGCCACAGACTATGTCTAAGATCTCCGAAGGTGTCTGCACCATCATTCAAAATCTTTTAGGGGTCAGCAAATACCAAAAGATTGTAAACTACTGAACTAGATGATCTAATGATCCCTTCTGGCCTTAAAACTCTATGAAAAGCTTTTGTATTCCAGATGCAAGCCACGAAATAACTCCTGCTTAAACTGAAGAGGTAATCTATTTTCCTCCTATATTGGTTAAGCAGCAAATTTGGAGGAGAGGGGATGGGAAGGACTCATGGGAGCCTAAAACCCTTCAAACTTTATTAAGAAAGCTAGTTCACGGCTCTTTGGAATTACAAAGCATGAGTGGATCCAGGAAGCTAAAACTCTAGTGACTCATTCATTTCTTGTTGTGACTAATGAAGGTTTCACATTGCTAACCTGCCATTCTCATCTACTGTGGTTCACTGGAGTGTAAAATTAAGCTATTTACTATTTACTAAAAATTGCAGAGTTAGTTTAAATCCAGCTGAACAAAATGTATCAAAAGGGCAGAGATGAAAAGGTGGGGATGCCAAACCTTTATATTTTATATTTGACTGTTACTATCTTTAGACCATGCTTCTTGTTGTATTTGATCCCCTTATCTAAGGCAAGTATAGTTTCAAACTCAAAAACCCAGGTATTTTTGGCAACATATTTTGGGGCCACACATTCTTATGTGCAAGACGAGACTTAATGTCCCAGTTTTATAGGGTCTCAATTTTTTCAAATGATGTCCCAGGAGCTTGCTTTGGTTCACACAAAACAGCCCTTTCTTTCACGTCATCAGTTCAAATGTGTGGGGTTTTTAGAATTATAATGAAATGAAAGCTTGACTGAAAGTCAGGTACTTTTATGTTCTGTTCTGGAGATTGTGTTTAAAAAGAAACAGAGAAAAATGAGCAGTGTGGAAACAAAGAAAATTGGATCAAAAATAGAGTGTGTCAGGGTAACCATTGTCAGCTACAAATCTATTCATTTAAAACAAATAAGTTAAAAGAAACTTCAGGGACTTCTCTCTTGGGTCCCAAGCTAATTGTTACGGTTACACAATGCCATGTATCAGTCTTAACAGGTTTCTGTCTTTGTTGCTAGATAAATGACCCATGCACAGAGGGGTTGCCTGGATATACAGATGAAAAAGGGGAAAATCAGCACACACAAAGTACTGTAAAATGCAAATATTGTACACATTTTAAAAAGAAACACAAGGTAGTTCTTCTCTGGACTTTAGTTTTGGCAGCTTTATAGAGGTTAAAAAATGTAGACAAATGTGACTTGTAAGTTGATGGTGTTGCAAATTTATATCTATTGCTAGTGCTCATGAAGTTATTTTTATTACATAGTTTGCCCAACTCTTTTCAAAATCACTCACTCTTTTGTTCAGATTCTAGCACTCTTGCTCTTGTTGGTAGTCCTTCACCTATGAGTAGGCAAATGAACTGTACTTGAACAAAGGGGGCAGAAGTTGGGCCCTTTTTCTTATTGCAGCAGTGAAGTCTAATTGCACACACAGTAGTGGTTTCATTTCCTCTTATTGTGTTCAGTTGTACCCAACCTTGTGTTTCTGTCATACAGTGAAGTCAATTGAAAGGAGCATGAACAATCAGAGGTAAAACTTAAGCAGGAATTTCAGGAGCAAACAGCTAAGGATATAACACACAAACAGGAAATTCTTTTAAGTATAGCAGAAGAAGATGGACTACCAGCAAGTAAAGGATGCCCTTTGTAGCCCTAGCTTAACCTGTGCTTGTCTTGCACGCATGTATTCATCTATAGATCACATGTATTCTTTCTTTGTAGGTTCAAGGAGTCTTGTTATTATAGATTAATAAACTTAACATAAGTTCATAAATTAGCATAGGTGGAATGCAAGGTACCTTACGGGCTCATGTAAGAAATTATGCAGAGCTTGTATGAAACAGCTAAGGGCATAGTCATAAGTTGCATAGAAGCTTACAAGATAAGCTAATATAAGATATGTTGGCACAGGAAGGTCTGTTTTGTTCAATGAGCCATGATGCGAAGACCCAGGAGGCTATAGTTTGATCATGAAACCCAGGTCAGCAGACAGAGGAACTAGGGACTTGCCATTTTGGGCCCTAGACATCTAAAAGAACACTGTAAAACCCACAAGAAGGTCCTGAAATAAAAGGGGAAGGTAGGAGAATATTCTGGAAGGAGGACATGTGTCAATCATGCATGTTAACCCATCCACCAATAGAATGGATGTACCCCTACAATGTTGGGGGTGAAGGCCCCTTATTTGGGTTGAGAAGGAGGACCCAAACTGACCCATGCTAGACAGGGTATAAAGGGACCAAACGTTTTGGTGAGAGTAGCGTTTCCCTAGTTTTCCTAGCTTCTAACTTTTCTATCTATCTTTCTACTGAATCTTCAGCTGTCAGCTTAAGAACAGTGACAGCCTGATCTTTCTGCCTACTAGTTACTTAGATTTTGCTTTGGCGGTCTATGTACATTAGTTGTAGTTAGCTTACAGATGATAAGACCGTTGAAGAGACGCTATGTTTATTCTTTCCAAAAGTCTTCATCACAGGAAATGGTGGTGAGACATCTACCTCTGATCTAGTCTTTTGTGAAAATGCAGACAATGACTGAAGTGTCAGAAGAGAAGTTGCTGGAGCAAACATTAATTCAAGTCTCCAGTAGTGAATGGTACATCTATGAATTCCAAGAAATTGAAGACAACAGCTGAGCTCCTAATAATGTCTAGTTTCAATCAGAAACACCAGAGAACTGGAGAGTAGCAAATCTTCTATTAAAAAAAGGCATTGGGGTGATCCTGGCAATTAGATCAATGATTCTTACTTCTATACTAGGAATACTGGTTGAAACTTTAATTTAAAATGGTTCAAATTCCATAGATAGTTTCTAACAAGCACAGCTTCTAAAAGGAAAACTGTGCCTCTCTAAACAGTTAGATTTCTTTTTGCAAGATGTGAAGGAAACAATACTTTGAGAACCAAATGATGTAATTAATTTGGATTTTAGAATAAGTCCAGCTGTACATTTCATTATGTAGTTAACCCCCAAACATTTAACTCATGAAATGAGAATGAAATCACTGAAACAAAGAATATGAGGTGAATTCTATCCTGGATCAGCAACTCACTAAAAGAGAGAAAACGGGGAATAGGAATTAATAATTTCTATATAGCAAAAGCATAACACTGGGATGTCCCAAGGTGCCATATGAGGGTCAGTGTTGTCTAACGTACTTATTAATGATCTAGGAAAGGAGGTGAGTTCTGAAGTGCCAAAATCTGAAGATGATGGCAGGGCCATATTTATGGCAGGATGAATGGGGCTTTGCCCTGGAGTGGCTCAATTGAGTTCCTCTATCAAAGGGTGTGTTCTGCCATGCTTGCTCCAGGCTTTGCTCATTGTAAGGGGTGTGTTCCAAGTGGAACACACCCCAGGTCCTGAAATGACTAGTTGTATCACTGGATGATGGAAAATTGTTTTGGATCGTCAAAACTAGAGAAGACTGTAAGGAATATCGGAGGATCTGGGGAAGCTAAGCAAATGGGCAGCATGGTGGTAGATTAAATTCTCAGTTAAGAAGAGCAAAGTAATGCACATAAAAAAGCATACTTTCAACATTTAACACTCACATACTTTCCTGGGTGCTAAGGTAATTGTAAGATATGGATCATTGTGGCGTTCAGTGAAAACTTTTGCTTGACAGGAAGCAGTCGAAAAATCCAGACAAATGTTAGGATGCATAAGGATGGAAAATGTAGTACTGGAAATATTCTAACACCAGTATCTAAATCAGATGGGTTTCCTCATCCAAAATACTATTTCTATCTCTGGTGCTCTTACCTCAGGAAGGCTACAGCATAAACAGGGGAGTTCAGACATAGGTGATAAAAGTAATTAGTGGTCTGGAGAGATTCCATATGAGACGAGATAGAGGATACTGACTGTGTAGGTTAGAGTATGGAAAAGTAAGGTTGGATATGCTCAAGCAGTAGAAATGCTGAGTGGGACAGCAAAGATGGATCAGCTGATCCTGTCTGGTTTTGGAAACTAACAAGAACAAGGGAACAGTCAATGAAACTGAAAGGCAACTAATTTAAAAAGTGTTAAAAGAAAAGCTGGTTTTGGCACACGTTATATAATTGGCCTGTGGAACTTGCTGCCTTAGGAGTGCACTGGAACTGAAAACTTAGCGAGCTGCAGAAAGCACTGGATGTTTACATGGACAGTGAAAACCTCCACAGTTACAGTAGATCAGGTCCCAGAAAGAGAAAGGATATTAAGCCCTTGTGCTTCCAAGCACAGGTCGGCTAACTGACTGATAGAAACAAACACTGAGAGCTCACAGGAAGTGGAGATGGAGCTGCTGTTTTAATGGCTCATAGAGCGACGAGAGTTATTGTTCCATCACTCCAACAAGAATATCTGGCTTCATACTAACAGTACATGCAGCAGTTGATGGAGCTGTCAGGGATAACTCATCCAGACCTTGGTGTGATGTAACCCCCAGGCCCACCTGTTACTGGCCCAGGGCCCTTGGTGCTGAGAGGGATCCTAACCAGACTGGGTCCCAGGCTGACAGTAACTAACAAATTGGCCAGAACAGCAGGTAGTAATCCCATGAAACATCAGCTAAAAGCCTTCAATCGCCCTTGGCAGGCTTGGCTGCCACCTGGCTCTGGGTACAGAGTCCTGCCGCACAGGGGAGAAAAAGGGGGCAAAGAGAATGAAACAATCTCTTCTATAGCCTCTTTCCTAGCCCAGTGGTTCTCAAGCACTGTGTCGGGACACATTACTGTGTCACCACACAGTGGTAAGTGTGTCACGAAGAGTCAGGGAGGTGGGCTAATGCGTCCTGTAGAGTTACAATATGTTGCCAACTGTGTCATGCCCCACAAACAGTGAAGAACCACTGCCTTAGCCTATACTATTCATGGGAAGTGCAGCTTACCTTAGCCAATTTCAAAGTTAAAAAAATAAAGAATTCTTCTTCCCAGTGCTTCTCTTGGTCAGCGCTACTAGCAGGTCAAGTTGCATCCTTGCTCTGGTTCTCTCTGGGGCTCCCAGGGCCAAGTGTCTTCCCTAAGCAATGCATGCATATCCAACCCACTTCTCCCGCTCTCAGCATCTGATGCTTTATATACAGTGTAGGAAGGACAGCCTCTTCCCTAGCTGCCTCTGCTCTCCCTTGAGTATCTGTTTCCAGAAATAACAAGCAGTTGTGGCCCTCTCCAGGAGAGTTCACTGTTGCCCTGTTAATAAAAGGACAGGGTGTGACTGCCCTGTCATCATATGATGGTTTTGCCACGGCTGCACACTAGGGGGAGTTATTGCTCCTTCATCTGAACCAGCTAGTGTTGACTGTTGTCCAGGCTGGTCTAGACGTAAAGCTGTCTTGATTTACACAAGGGTGTGATTTTACTCTCAGTTAGTTAAACTAGAGTAACTTTGTGTGTGGGCACTTGAGAAAGGAGACCAGGTTAGCTGGACCACTGAGATAATTGTGTCCCTCAATTCCTGTATCTCCATGTTAGATAAAAGGTAAGAACACATCTTGGTTTGATTGCACAGGACCACTCAAGACTCTGGAGGCCTCAGTAAAGTTCCATTTAATTCTTCTTCTTTTGGGGCTGAATATCAAATTTAAATAAAAGAATAAAATGGTCCTCCTCAGTGTAGGACTCTCTTGACGGGTTTATTTTCCTTAATTTCAAAACGGATCTCTCTCTCTGCCATGTCCCTGTCAGTGGAGTAGAGAAGAGACAAAAGTTGGCTGGAAAGAGGATTAGTGAGTTAATAGATCAGAAACTGGAGATGGTGTCACTCACAAACATCAGGAGTATACGTCTCACCTTTGGAACTGAGTGAGGGGGGAAAAAGGTGCTGCTTAGTGGTCTCCCCAGGGCTAAGATGTAGATGAGTCTTGAAGATAGACCATTGTACTATGAGTCAAAGAGGCATTTTTTGTATGTCACCAAATACCTTATACAAGCAGGAGAGAGGCATGAACACAAAGCAGCAGTTTAACGTTTTCACTGCTGTTGCTTCTGGAACAGATCAGAAAGAGCTCTCAGAATCAAAGGTTATTAATCAGAGCTTCCATGGCCCTCAAGTCACTGCTTTCTCTGAATGGCAATGCTGTAGTAGCCATTCTTATTGCCTTATCCCTGCTTACCACAGGTTAGCCAATTCACAAGGCTAGTAATTTTGTTGCTTAGTTCAAGTTATCAACATTGATAAAATGTACTACTGAGCAGCACCACCTCCATTAAAATAAAAGTACTGATTCTGACTACTCAATCTCCTGCACAACCTAGGGTTGGAGTCAGTGCATCCTCTTCCTACCAGCTTCCCTTTGTCTGCAAGTCTTCCTTAATCTATGCTCACTTCTCACTAACACCCCTGTTCTTCAAAAAAGGGTAAGTTTGTTCCCCTTGGGCCCCTCTCCAATATGGCCACGGCTGGATTAAGGGGTCTGGGCTGCCCATCACTGTGGGTTCCACCCTGGTCTGGGGCCCCAGCCCTCTACTACCATGAGGCCCCACTGTCTGGGGCCCTGCCCCTTACAACAGCAGCCTGCGGGCAGGCCAGTGCTGGGGGAGCCTGGGGGCCAGAAACCGCTCTCCATGGCGCTCCAGCCCTGACCCTCCTCCAGCTGGTCTGGCCCGGGGTGTGGGGCTGGCTGGTGTATGGTGCAGCTTCTGGTGAGGCCCCACCATGTGCCAGCTGGCCCCAACCCTTGAGTAGAGTGAACAGTTGTTTGCCTGTCCTGCCCCCAGGGGCAGAACAGCTGGTCTAGGGGTGAGGCAAAAGTACCATGGAGCCTGGCCTCTGACCCCAGGGTCCTGCCCCAGCATTTGCAGGAGCCCTCCCATCACCCCCCCCCCAGCTCTGTGTTGGTGTGAGTGGGTTGGGGCAGATTATGCAGGGGACTCAAGAGGTGGAGCCCTGGGCCCCCTTTATGCCAGGGCCTGGGGCTTCTGCAGCTATAGCCTCTCCATTGATCCAGCCCTGAGCACAGGGTGGTGATATGTGAAAGTGGTAGGTATGCCTCATGTGGTCCCTTCCAAAGGAAGTCTAAGGGGAATGGCTTCAAAAACATTTTGTAATTGCTGATGAAAATAGATAGAACATGATTTATTTTCACCATGTCTTAAATACGAGAAACCCTTCTGCTTGTTACTTAAGTCTATATGTGACATGGGAGGGGGAGATTAAGCCCTGGGCCCAGAACCGTACCAGATCCACACTGAAAGAACATCCCAATCACTGCTAAAGAAAGTGTGTGCACAGCAGGAGGAGGCGAATGAGGCCAAAATCTAATATGATATTCAAGGTGGTGTAAATCACACTCAGATTTTTTTATGTGCACTATTAGTGCAGCAGGAAATGTATATAAGCTGCTGTAAATAATACACTGAGGCACTGGGAGAAGATGCACATTTGACAGGTGCTACTTTAGTATACACATTCTTACTCTCTCCTTGCCATTGACTGCTCTTCTGGTCACTCAAAGTATTATTTACGTCACCCTTCTTCCTTAAATTCAGTCAGTGGACAAAATGTAAAGTTCATGTATGACTGTTACTTATGGTGGAATTCTGCACCACTGTGCCCATGCAGAATTCATGACCATCATAGATTTTTTTTTTCCTCTGAAGAAAACAGACTGCTGAGGAGGCACTGCAGTTACTCCTTTTGCCCAGCAGGGCTGCTGTGGTACCAGAAGAGAGGACAACCAGAACAGTCAGTCATGGAGAGGGGAAAAGAGAGGATACTTTTTAATAGCATCCTGCCAGAGGGGCCAGGTTGGGGGACATGGGGAGGGGGAACAGACCAGGCACGGCACATGTGGCTGCTGGGAAGTCGTATAGATTTCTTTTTTGAGATGAAAATTGCTTTGTTAGACAAAGGAAATGCAGTAACTCCAATCTACCTGGACTGCAGTAAGGCATTTGATACTGTTCCATGTGGGAAACTATTAAAGTGGGATTAATATGAGACTTGAAAGGTAGATAAGGAACTGGTTAAAGGGGAGACTAGAGTGGTGAATTGCCAGGCTGGAGGGTTTTCCTCATGGATCGGTGTTAGGACCAATCTTACTCAACATTTTTATTACTGACATTGGCACAAAAGGTAGGTGAATGCTAGTAAAATTCCAGTTTGGAAGGTACTGATTGGAATATCATATAAGAAGTTCCAAACAACCTTGAAACAGAATGAAAATTAATAATGAAAAGTGCAAGATAATGTGCTTATGGCAGGGGCCAGAAATCTTTTGAGCAGGTCTTCCCCTTGCCATCTTCCACATGCTACATGGGCCCAGCACTTGGCAGGAGGGTGGTGCAGGCCAGTTTCCTGCTCTGTCTACAGCAGCAGTCATGTACCGTGTGTGTGCGTGCGTGCATGCATGCGCGCTGGCTGACCCCTCCACGGAGGAGTTGCCCCATATCGACATCCTCAGTGGCTTCCTCTCTTCCACTTGGATCCAGAGGTGCCCTGGCAGGAGCTGGCACGAAGCAGGGGGAAGGGAAAGTGGCCTCTGTGTGACTCCTGGCCAGGGCCAGTGACACAGACACACTGACTCAGCCTTCTGTCACCTAGTCCACAGCCGGGACCCTGGGCACACACGGCCCAGCCAGAGTATAGCGGGGTCCAATTGGGAAAAGAAGAGTGGCCACCAGCTCCTGCTGTGCAGCCCTGCTTGGGACTGGGAGCAATGTGGCTGTAGTGAGCAGGGCACAGATAGGCCTTGGCCCATTTTAAGAGAGGGGAAGGGCCAGAAAGAGAGAGCAGATGCCATGCAGCCCTTCCTAGGGCTGGGAGTTGTCCAGTATGCAGCTAAAAATCATCCCACTATGGGCTTTGGGATGTATGCCGTAGGTTGTCAAATCCCGGCTTAGGTACTAACAATAAAGTTCTTGGTAAGAAGCTGGAGACAGATCATTTGGAAGTGAGAATGGAGAAGAAAGACCTGGGTATATTGATTGATCACAGGATATGGTCCCACCAGTATGATGTGGCTATGAAAAAGGCTAATGCAATCCTAGGATGTATCAGGCAAGGTATTTCCAGTAGAGATAGGGAAGTGTTAGTACTGCTGTATGTATCCCTTCTGCCAGGGTGGGCTGGCAGGACAAGGGCTGGATTCTATCTCTAGGGGGTTCCAAATGATGTTATACCACCAACCAGCTCAAGTCCCCACCCAGTCTTCTGGGAAATCATGCACTATTCCCTGAGCACCCCAAAAGGGTAATGCTTTCCTGCTCACAAGCACAAATCTGAGTGTAGTATACAGAATTTTTAATAGTAATAAAAACAGTATGTAAAAGGACCAATAACAAAAATCAGCACTAATCTGGAGAATCAGTGCAAAACAGGTTCCCAACATGATCTCACACAGCATAACAGCACATGTGAACTCAATAGCAAAACCAGCACTGATCTGGAGGATCAGTGCAAAACAGGCTCTCAACAAACTCTAGAGTACATAGGGAGCATCTCTCATGCTAGCTGTCCCCCAGTACCAACCACTGGTCACTCACTCTATCCACTAGCACCATCTCTTGGCTATGCCCAGCAGTCACTTGCACTGCCCAGCTTGCTGCTGGCTCTGGTCCTTAAGTCACTCAGCTCACTGCTCTCACTGTTAACTCCAGCTGCTGCCCCTCTTCAATGACTTCAGCTTAGAGAAGGAGTTTTTTCTCTCTAGTGATTTCAGCTCTTAAACCTCAAGTAGCCACAAACACCTATTTCCATTAAAATAACAAAGAAAGCTTCAAAAAAGCCCAGTCAGATCCCTCATTTGACAGTAGAGCCAGGAAATGACACAAAAATACATCAAGCATTACCTCAAAAAGAACTATATAAAATCTCACTTCTCTCTTAAACTTTTCCAGATGAAATAGCCAGTGGCCTCTCTTACAAGTCTCTTTTTAGCTAAGGGTAGCTTTTATCTTTTAACTAACACAAACAGATTTGGAACAATCAGAGAGTAGCATATCACCCAAGACAGTATTTCATATTTCCCTTCAGTAGAATTACAGATATTGACAGATTTGTGATCAGATTAACCCCAAATACCATTACCCACTATGCCCTGCACCCGCTATGCTAATACCTAATTGTGCTCTTTGTGTTCATGCTAATACAGGACCCATGCAGATTAGTTGCCCCCTCCCCTCCAGAAGCTGTTAGGCACAGCTTCTAAGCCTGCCTTACATGTATAAGATATGATGCTGACAGGTCAGATGCCAGCACCTGCCAGAGTCTCAGGAAATTCACTTATATGTGAATATCAAAGAAGTGTTAGTGTGTGTTCAGACTAATTTATTCATATGCTGAAAGAGATCAAAGATGTTGATTTTATTGTTTTTGTCTGCCTGTGTCCTGTAATTTGTGATTACATTACTTTTACTTTATACATACCATCTAATTAAATAACCCTAGATCAATGATGTGTAAATGAAGATTGTATTCAGGTGTTAGAACGTCATGAAAACTAATGGAATGTTATGTGTATTTTAACTTCTCTTGTTCTATGTAATATCAGGCATTTACATTATGTATATTCTTGTAACTAAATAGCTCATTAAATGCAAATGGAACCTTGGGGAAATGCAAACTGGAAGAGTGCTAGCTTCAAAGCAAGGGCATCAACACTGGGAAATCACAGACTTAATGATCAATCCCACATGGGTGAAGACACTGATTGGATTATTTTCTGGAGAAGCTATACATTGGATTTCAAGGAATGATCGTGTATCTTTGACTGTTTGGACTCTTACAGTGAAAATGCCAAATGTGAAGTGGAGTTACCCAGAAATACCCAGGTTCCCTGAAAAGACTTTTCAGAAACAGAGAGATTACTATGTTGCTGCTGACAAATTTCAAAGGGGCAGCTGTGTCAGTCTACTTCAGCAAAACAAAGAAGGAGTCTAGTGACACTTTTAAAGATTCCTTGTTTGTTATGTCTCTATCATTTTGGACTTACAAACTTTGACTCACCTGTTAATGTATTTTACTTTCTTTTAACCTCTCAGAAATTCTCATTTCTTTTCTTAGCTAATACATCTTGTGTTAATTTACTGGAGAACTGGGTGCCAACATTGTTCCTAGTAAAATCTAGAGTACCAATTAACCTGGGGGCAAGTGATTGATCCTTAGGGGTTGGGAATAACCTGAAGTGATGGGACTTTTTGGCTTATGTGACCATTATCACTAAGATTGGCATTCACAGGTCATTAGGCTTAAAGATCACAACCCAATGCTTTTAAAAATTTAAATATGATATTAAGAGTTTTTAAGTGTTAAATATTAGCCACAATGGGTAGATCACCATCACATATAGGTCTTGACTCAAAAGAACTTAAAAAAGTATGTAATGAAAGGGGCACAGCCATTAAGAAGGTAACTTAGTACTTCCACAGCTGGGTTCCAGAGCAGCTCTGCTGTGCGGACTGCCCCAGAGACAGCAATTCCAGGCTCCAAAGCCATCTTCCATGAGTCATGAAACCTGAAAGGTATCAGCATTTACCGACAAAACTTGCTTGTCAAAAGATTTCCAGTCAGCTAGAGGATAATGAAGCTGGAGGCAGAGTAAGTCACGGCTCTTTTAATTTGATAGAAACCTTGTTTTTTTATGAGTTTTTGAAACATGTGATTTAATGGACATTTGGTTTTGCCATTGAAGCAAACTGTAAAAATGCCCCCAGCCTTTTGTCAAGGAAGGCATGATGTGGTTCAGGGGCTAAGTGACGTTCCATATCCCCACTACCTCCTGTTATGTTTCACCCTGGACCACCCCATGTCATCTGCTCACTGGGTCTTTATCATTGCATTGACTTTGAGACAGCTATATGGTGACAGCAGGGAGAGAGTGGAAGGGATGACATGAAATGACATGGTCACAATGGCAGCAGAAGGCACAGGGATAAGAACAAGTGACATGAAATGATCTCATGTTAGCACCTGAAAGTAAAGGCAAGTAAGAAATTTCCTGTTACACTTTTCAGCAATTAACTTGAATTTTTTTGGTGTGAGCTGTTGATACGTTGCAAGATAATTTCCTTGTTCCCGTGTGCACTTGTGAAATGATTAAAAAAGAAACCAATTAAGATTAATTAGGTGAAGTTTGTAAATGTCTCTGTGGATTTAATTAAAAAGTTTGTCTTTGAAAACAATGTAATAACCTGCAAGCAGAGGGCCTAATCCTAAGAGGTGCAGGGCAGCTCCCCCCCCGACTTGTAGTTGCTCAGCAGGAGCTCAGTCCCTGTCAGGATTAGGTCACTGGTACCCCAAGGCCTTATTTAGAGCCATTGATGTTGATGCCTAAAAGTGGAGTCTCTAATTATTCCCCATCTATTTTTGCCACCATAGCAGTTGCAGATGAGGCAGTGTCCCACCTGAACTTTGCCTTGGGGAAGGATTTACCAAGACACACAGTTAAAACCCAGCAAAAAGACTTGCTTCATTAAGGTTGATCTGAGGAGGTCTCAGAAAGACAGAGAAATGTCTCCATTCTCATACAGACAAAGTTTTACATAGGCAACATTGTACCAGAGCTCCCTCTTTTTCATCTGCTCTGCTTCTTGCTGTACTGGATTAAACCTCTGTCCTCCCCATCTCCTTCTGTCTGAACCTTGCCTACCTAAGCAAAAGTTTTTTCAGAGCCTCATTGTCAAAATTGATGCAGTGCTAGATTCACAAAGGGATGTAGGTGTTGCATACTCAACAGTGCAACCTCAAAATTTTGGATGCTTAGCCATGCCCAAGTTAGGTATCCAGGCTCCCTGTACAATGCATGGAAAAGACTGGATGCCTAAGAATGGGTTCTGCAAACACCAGTGAATTGAGCTACCCAGGAGGAAATGAAGAGAAGAAGGCCATCAATTGCTGTTAGCTGGGCACTAAAGTCTTGGCTACAGGGAGGCAAAAAACTACCTGGGATCCTCGCCCAAATTCTGTGAATATAAAACATGTTTATTTCTAAAAAATAGATTAATATATTATGATTATGCACATAATTTAAAACTCAAAATGATTTTACTCAAGTTTAATGGGATTTTTGGGCCTGCACGTTTGAACAAAGTTAATCTATTCTTGGAGTAAAGTTTGCCAAAGAAAGGCTTATGTTACATTTTGAGGCTTGTGTTTGGTTTCAGTAATCACTGAAAATGAATTTTCACATAATCATGTTGACAAAAAAAGGAGGACCTTTAATGCCTTTTCACTGAGTTCTGGAAATTTTGTGGGTTTTAATCCAAAAATGTTTCAAGAGGAGAATTATTTTTCAAAAGTTTTAACATGCTGAAGAGAGATCGGCCAACAACTTCTTTGATTTGTCAGTGAACAGATCTAATATTCACAGACTGCCTTCTTTGGGATCTTTGTTTTGAAGAAAAATATTTGTCAAATTTAAGACAAAGCACATCAAAGTGATTAACAACAGTTAATTTAAATTCTGAAGCATTATAATCTTTATTATTCTCTTTTGCTTCCTTCATTAGGTCCACTAGCACAACAAATAAATACTTGGACTGAGCTTGGGATGGAAATAGAAGACAGATAGGTTGAAAGTCTCTGGGTAAAAACAAAAGGAGTAAAAAAACATGGGTGATCTCATGGTAAGGATCTACTCTAGACCATCCAATCAGGAAGAGGAGGTTGATGAGGCTTTTTTTCAGCAATTAACAAAGGCACAGGACTTGGTGATGGGGGACTTCAATTACCCAGACATCTGTTGGGAAAATAACATGGCAAGGCACAGATTATCCAATCAGTTCTTGGACGGCATTGAAGACAATTATTCTTATTTCAAAAAGTGGAGGAAGCTGCAAGGAACGAGACCATTCTCGATTTGGCTTTGACAAACAAAGAGGAAGTGGCTGAGAATTTGAAAGTGGAAGGAAACTTGGGTGGAAATGATCATAAAATGATAAGAGTTCATGATTCTTAGAAATGTTTGGAGAGAGAATGTTAAAATAAAAACAATGGATTTTAAGAAGGCAGACTTTAGAGTGCTTGGGAGTTTTTGGAAAGGATATCATAGGAAAAAAATCTAAGAGGAAAAATGACTATAGACAGTTGCCAATTTTGCAAGGAGACATTATTAAGAGTGCAACAGCTACCTGTTCCATAAGAAATACGGCAAGAGCCTACCTTGGCTTAACTAGGAGACCGTCAATAATTTAAAAATAAAGAGAGAGTCCTACAAAAAATGGAAACTAGGTCAAATTACAAAGGAGGAGTGTAAACCAGTGGTTCCCAACCTTTTCTTTGCCATGGCACACCTTGATGCTTTTGATTTTGTTGCAGCACACCTGCATTATAAATTTATTAATATTCAAATTAACTCATGAATATTCAAGAGAAGGGCTCTGTGTTTTTGGAAATGCTGCCATTTAGGGTGATAGGAGTGGCAAGGGAGGGCAAGGATGGCCGGGGGGAGTAGGCAAAGATGGCAAGGGGGAAGGGAGGGCAGGAGTGGTTATGTGGGGGGCAAGGGGGACCCTGGAGGCTGGGGGGGAAGCCTGGTGACTGAAGGAGCATGGCAGTGGCATGAAACATAGAATAACAATGGACTCTCACTGCACCCCTGCCACTGCCTGCCAGGTCCCCTTCAGGGACTTGCCAGGGCCCCCCGTCCACCTGGGGCAGCACCAGCCTTCCACACCCTGCTTGGTTTTGTTGTGCCCCCACAGCCCCCTGCAGGCCTTACCTGGGCTAGTGCTGTCCCTGTTGGGTCCCACCACTGCCCCCAGAGACTTTGCTGGCATCACTGGCTCTGGCTCGGGCCCACCGGCCCCCCTCCCTCAGCAAGGGTTGCATGGGGCTGCCTCCTGTGGCTCCAGCTTTGGTGAACCTCCCAATCGGGGCCATGTAGGGCTAGTGTTACCAGATACCAAGCATGGAAAGGAGGACAAGGAAGTATGAAAAGGAGGATATTGGAGAACACATACATGTCTGGGCCCCCTTCACCCACCCCAGCTACTCCCCCCCCCCCCCATGCCTGCCAAACCGTCACACCTGGCAAGCATTTTTGAAAAAATTGTTTTTTGTCTAGCTTTTTGCTGAATGCCACAGCAACAATCTAAAAAAAAGCACACTGGAGCATGGTGCCCTGGAATGTGTTCCCTGCCAGCTCAAGGGGCTGCGGTGGGTGGGAGCAAGCCCAGCCACCATTCTCTTTCCTTCCCAATGCCTAGGGAGGCTGTGCACTCACCTCAGTCCCGAGCCGGTGGGGAAAGCCTCCCAGCACAGCATGCGCTTCTACTTTTAGAGTGTGGCCCTGGCGTCTGGCAAAAACCTGGACAAAATCAACTTTTTCAATAATGTCTGATGGATGGAAGATGTCAAGGCAAAAAGGAGGACATGTCAGATGTCTGGTAACCCTAGATAGGGCAGCTGCCCAGGGCTTCAGCCTGTGGCAGTGGCTCTGGGGAGCCCTGCGGATTCTCATGGCAGGACTGTAACTAGGGTTCTGGTGCCTGGGGTTAGCAGCCCCAAAGGCCCCCCCCGGCCCCAATCCAGGGCTCATCTACACGCTGGCGTGGAAGGGGTTGTCACCCTTCTCCCCACTGCCAGCAATGGGGCTCCCTACCCTGCTGCATCTGGCCAGCTAGCAGGAGGAAGCGATCCCCTGCCACAGCCAGAGCAAGCAGAGGTGATGGCTTCCCCCACTGCAGCCAGAGCCTGCAAAGGGGATAGCTTCCCTGCTGCAGCCAAAGCAAGCAACGGGCATCCCTACCCTGCCTTGATGGGGAGAAAGGACCCCCCCCCCGGCTCTGGCCGTGGCAAGGAAGCAATTTCCGTTGGTGGGTCCCACCGTGGCAGGGGGAAGCGATTGCCCCTGCTGCCTCTGGCTGCAGAGGGGAAGTGATCCCCCCTGCCGTGGTCAGAACCGGCAGGAGGCTGCAGGGGTGCTCATTTCCCCTGCCACAGCAGGACCCACCAGGGTGTATTGCTTCCCTGGTTCAGCCAGAGGCAGGAGGGGCGATGGCTTCCCTGTGGCGCCCATTTTAAGTGGCACCAGGGGCAAAGCCCCTTTCGTCCTACCAGTCCTGTATTGCAGCACACTGGAGGAGGTGCTGCAGCACACCAGTGTGCTGCGGCACACCGGTTGGGAACCACTGCTGTAAACAAATAACACAATTATGTAGAGGAGAAATCCAAAAGTTGAAGGCACAAACAGAGCAAGCTAACTGAAGGCATAAAAGGTAACAAAGACATTATTCAAATACATCAGAAACCAGTGGAAAACCAAGGACAATGTAGGACCCTTACTCAACAGAGAGAGTAAAACAATAAATGAAAATGTTGAAATGGCCAAGGAAATAAATAATTTCTTTGTTGCAAGCTTCACTGATGTTGAGGAGGGCAATAGGAACAAGATAGGGTCAAAAGCTAAAAAAGGGGAAAGAGCAAGTTAAAAATTATTTGGACAAATTAGATGTCTTCAAGTCACTGGGGTCTGATGATATGCACCTGCGAGTACTTAAGGATCTGACTCAGGAGCTATCTGAACCATTAGCTGTTATCTTTGAAAAGTCATGGAGGACGGATGACATCCCAGAGGACTGGAAAAGGGCAAATAGAGTGACCATCTACAAAAAAGGAAATAAGAGCAATCCAGGGAATTATAAACCAGTTAGTTTTCCTCTGTACCGGGAAAAATAATCAAACAGGTAAGCAGGGGCATTGCTGGTGCTGGGCACCTGGGGCAAATGCCCCGAATCCCAGCACCGGTTCCCTGGGTCTGGCGGCCTGGCCCCCCACCAAGTCTCCGGCCTGATTGGGACAGAGATCTGGGGCCCAGCTGCCCACGGCTGCGGCAGCCCTGTCCCTAGCTGGGGATCTGGGGCTTGACCACGGAGGCCGCTCCTGGCCCCATCCCCAGCCAGGGATCTGGGGGCCAGCCGCCTGCAAACATGGCCGTGGCAGCCCTGTCCCCGGTGGGGGATCTGGGGATCAGCCACCCACGGCCGCGGCAGCCCCGTCCCCAGCCAGGGATCCAGGGCTTGGCTGCCCGCAGCAGTGGTGGCTGCTCCAGCCCCATCCATGGCTGGGGATGCAGGGCCCAGCCACCCGTGCCCGCTTCTGGCCCCATCCCTCGCTGAGGAAGCAGGGTCCAGCCGCCTGCTGCGGCATGCTGCAGCTTCCGGCCCTGCCCCCAGCCAGGGGGCGTGGCCTGTGACCACAGGGGCGGGGCCTGCAGGCTGGGGGGGTGGGGCCAGTGGGCTGTGCCCTGGATCCCTCCCTGGGGCAGCGACACCACTGCAGGTAAGTAAGGGGTTGATTTGCAAACATCTAGACGAAAACTAGGTGCTTAGGGCTAGTCAGCATGGATTTATCAAAAACAAATCATGTCAAGCCAACTTGATAGCTTTCTGTGATGTGGTAATGAGCCTTGTGATAGAGGGGAACCAGTAGATGTAGTATATCTAGACCAGGGATGGCCAAACTTATGGAACTCAAGAGCCACACAAGTTAATTATTAAACCTTCGAGAGCCGCACTGAGGCACATAGCCGTATACTTTTACCTACTCCAAAATTACTAAGTTTAAAATTCATTGCACACTTTAATTTTATCATAAAAAAAGAGGACAAAAGTTGATCCTACTAATGTCAAATTCTAATAACTACTTAAGGTTACCACGAGGGCTATACAGTAAAAACTTAGCTGTTGCTCGATGTAGAAGACTGCAGGCTACTGGCTAGTTATTTAAAAATCTCAACCAGGCTGCACTTCTCCCCACTGTCCAGACCCCCTCCTGAACTCCTAGGCTGGGGCTGCTTTCCTAAACTGATTTGCTGACGTTCTTCTGGGAGCCACAATTTTTCATTCAAGAGCTGCATGTGACTCCCGAGCCACAGTTTGGCCATGCCTGATCTAGACTTTGGTAAGGCATTTGGTATGGTCTCACGTCACAATCTTATTAATAAACTGGGGAGGTACAAACTAGATGAAGCTACTATAAGATGGGTGAAAAATTGGTTGGATAACTGCTCCCAGAGAGTAGTTATGAGGTTCACATTTAAGCTATAAGGACATAACAAGCGGGGTGCCTTGGGGATCTGTCCTGGGTCCAGTTTTATTCAACATTTTTATCAATGACTTAGAAGATGGCAGAGTAAACCTATAAAGTTTGCAGATGTTACCAAACTGGGAGCAGTTGTGAGTGCTTTGAAGGATAGATAACAATTCAGAATGATTTGGACAAACTGGTGAAATGGTCTGAGATAAATAGAATGAAATTCAATAAAGATACGTGCCAAGTACTCCACTTAGGGTTGAACAACCCATTGCAGACATATAAAATGGGCAGTGACTGCCTAGGAAGGAGTACTGCAGAAAGGGATCTGGGTGTAATAGTGGATTACAAGCTAAATATAAGTTGGCAGTATAATACTGTTGCGCAAAAAAAAAAAAAAAGCAAACACCATTCTGGGGTGTACTAACAGGAGTATTGTGAGTAAGACACAAGAAGCGAGTCTTTCACTCTACTCTGCACTGATTAGGCCTCAGCTTGAGTGCTGTGTCTGGTTTTGTGTGCCTCTTTTCAAAAAGGATATGGAGAAACTGAAGCTGGGTTTGTTTAGTCTATAAAAAGGAGACTGAGTGGGCATATAACAGTTCTCAAATACCTAAAAGGTTGTTATGAGGAAGAAGGTGAAAAATTATTCTCTTTAATCACAGATGATAGGACAAGAAGCAACAGGCTTAAATTATAGCAAGGGAAGTTCAGACTAGACATTAGAAAAAAAATCCCTAACTGTCAGGGTGATTAAACACTGGAATAAGTTGCCTCAGTAGATTGTGGAATCTCCTACACTGGAGGTTGTTAAGAGCAGGTTAGACAAACGTCTGTCAGGGATGGTTTAATGGGGGTATGTGGTCCTGCCATGAGTGCAGGACCTGGACTCGATGACTTTTCATAGTTCCTTGCAGTTTCTATGATTCCATATCAAAACAGTCACTTTCGGCTCTGTTCATCCACAGCTTCAATTTCTTTTTGAATCCTGCAGCTTTTAGAATCATAGAATATTAGGGCTGGAAAATACCTCAAGAGGTCATCTAGTCCAGTGGTTTTCAAACTTATTTTTCCTCAGGACCCAGTTGAAAAAAATAATTTTTGTCCCTGTCCCAGCTATTCTTTGAGCAATATATTCCAGTCTTTTGGTGGTGGCGGCAGGGGGCACTGTGAGGTCTGCAACTCAAAACTGGGTCTTGATCCTAAGTTTGAAAACCACTGGACTACTCCTACTAAATCATCCCAGCCAGGGTTTTATCTAACTGGGCCTTAAAAGTTTCCAGAGATGTAGATTTTGCCACCTCCCTTGGTAACCCATTCCATTGCTTCACCAGCCTCCTAGTGAGGAAGTTTTTCCTAATATCCAACCTTGACCTCCCTAGCTGCAACTTGAAACCATTGCTACTTGTTCTATCTTCTGTTACTACCGAGAACAGTCGAGTTCCCTGCTCCTTGGAGTACCCCTTCAAGTAGTTGAAGGTTGCTATCAAATCCCCCTTCAGTCTTCTCTTCTACAAACTAAATAAGTCTAGTTCCTTCAGTCTCTCCTTGTAAGTCATGTGCCTCAGCCCCCTAATCATTTTCATTGCCCTCTGCCGGACTCTTTCTAATTCGTCCACATCCCTTCTGTAGTGGGGAGCCCAAAACTGGACACAATATTCCTGATGTGGCCTCATCAGTGCTGAATAGAGGGGAATAATCACACCCCTTGATCTGCTGGCAACAATTCTACTGATGCAGCCCAATATGCCTTTGGACTGTTTGGCAAGAAAGGCATACTATGCATATTAAATAGTTTTTAGTGGTTGTTGAAGAGACAAATTCAGTTCATTCAAACCCTGAAAAATGTCTGCAAGGTAGTAAAATCTCACGTTCCAATCAATGATTTAGTAGTATTTAAAAAGATCAGAGTTTTTACTTCACAGCAACAAGACTACTTCTTTCTTAAGTTCACACATCTGTCTTAATACTCAACCTCTTCTGGACAGCCAGCAAACTTCCACATGCAGTAATAATGTGGTGTGAGTGGACTCTATTTTATTGCATAACATTGCAAATGGCTGGGAATTAAGAACACTGGATTTTATGAAATTAACTTTTTTGATGGCTACTGCTAGCACTTGATTTAATTAATCATTTAAGTGTTGTCAAGATTTCTTGGTGTATAATGCAATGTGTACATTGGATATTTGGTACTACTTCCTAATGTTTTGCAAATAATCTTGTATGCTGACCACTAATATTTGCTGCCCTGTCAGTACAGCTTGAAACACAGCTGGAATATTTCAGATCCAGTTACATGTAGTGGCAAGTCAAAGCTATTCATATATTCTATAAATAGTTCTTCATCTCAATCAACATATCTAACACACATAAGTATCATAGCTTTGTTAACAATATTGGTGGATTCATCCAATTGAAGAGCGTATACTTTTTATTTTCTTACTTTTTCTAAAAGTTGTGATTACCATCTTCCCTCATCATAGGAATATGTCTGGAAACAGTTAAAAAAGGCAATCATTTTGTTTTTTGGCAGCCTCATCATCCAAAAGTTCCTTGCTTGCATCCACCAGCCAGGGCATAATTAAATTTTCCCTATGGTAAAAGGCTTTTCAGTTTTCGATATTCTAAGTGAAATAAAAATGATGACTTAAGTACTGATTTGCTTAAATTTTCTCTATTATGAATTAATTTCATCTCGCCTTTCAATTTGTATCCTTTTCTTTTAAAAAATCAGGTGACTTATTTTCATACTAGGTGTGTTTTTTCCCCTAAAACTCATTGTTTTGCTGGAACTATAGTACTGTTAGACAAAACTCCTAGGCAAAGAACACATTGTGGAAAGTTGTCCAGGGATGTAAAACCACATTTAATGCAATCAAGATCATATTTTCGGCATACTACTTTCTTCATTTTTTCATTCTGGTGAAGTTGAGCTATGTGGTTGATTACCGGGAATATTTCCTGCACACATGGGCAGCGTTAACGGCTCAGGATGGAATATAAGAGTCTTGGGGAAGCTAAGCTTCCTAAAATGGCTGACAGTGCAAGAAGCACCTGTGCTGCACAGATAGTCTCACTAGACTAGATGATAACAATGGCTTCTTCTGACCCTGGAATCCCTAAAGAAAATTCATCTTAATATTTTTGTGGTCATGGCCATTAAACAAATTGCTCTTGTTTGAATTTACTAATTGTTTCCAATATTTCTTTAGAGGCCCCCACAACCTTGGCACCCTGCCTTTAAATGTCATCTTGCTGGAAATGGAAGAACAGCAAATTCAGACCTCTAGCATTGCCTAGAGATGCTTCCCATAATCAACCTCAGACAGAACCACTCAGAGTTAATCTTCAAGTATCTAGAAAAGCTGAGAGCAGGCAGAGGCCAGTCTGGGCCTATTATACAAGGAGCAGGGGGAGCCAAAATAGTATAAAACAAATTTTATAGAAGAGATGACCTTAAAGAAATGCACTAAAAGAGAGAAAACATAATTCACATTGTTAAAAGTTGTTGTATGAAGAATTTTAATTCACGTGAATGCAGTTGTTTGCAAAAGGTTGGGTGGCCAGTTTAGAGAGTATAATGTCATAGTCACATTTATAATGGTCAAGTGACCTTTTGCAAACAACTGCGTTCAAGTGGATTAAAATTCATGGAATTATAGAAACAGGAAGGGACAATGAGAGGTCATCGAGTCCAGTCCCCTTCACTCATGGCAAGACCATGTACCTCTTAAATCTTCCCTGACAGGTGCTTGTCTAAACTGCTCTTAAAGCCTTCAGTGATGGGAGGTTCCACAACCTGCTTATTCTAGTGGTTAATCACTCTGATAGTTAGACATTTTTTCCTAATGTCCAACTTGAACATCCCTTGTTATAATTTAAGTCCATTTCTTTGTTCATCAGTAGTTGAGGAGAACAATTTTTCTCCCTCCTCCTTGTGACAATGTTTTGGGTATTTGAAAACTGTTATCATATCCTCTGTCAGTCTCCTCTCTTCGAGACTAAACAAACCCAGCTCTTTCAGTCTTCCCTCATAAGTCAAGTGTTCATGAAACCCTAATAATTTGTGTTGCTCTTCTCTGAACTTTCTCCAGTTTCTCCAAATCTTCCCTAAAATGAGGTGCCCAGAAGTGGACACATTACTCCAGTTGCAGAGTATTCCTCATACAACAACTCTTACCAATGTGAATTACTTGTTTTCTCCTTTTTAGTGCATTCATTTAAGGTTATCTCTTCTAAAAAACTTGGTTTTTTACTATTTTATTTTTCACTTTTTGGTCTTCAATAAAAAAAAAAGTAGATCAAATCATGAGAAAAGAACTTTATTTCTATCATGCAAATTATCACCTCTTCTGCAGGTACTTCAACTAGACGTGCATTTTTTGAAGGCGTGTGTCCTTCTCTCAGCTGTAGTTTCATTCTTTTCCCACCTCAGATTATAAGCACTCATGGTTCTGATCAGTGAGGGCTAAGATTGCCAACCTGATTTAGCACTAGTCTATATTGGGGCCAGTTTTCAGACTCAGTACTAACTGCTCCTGGAGGGGAGGCAATTTTGCTGCCATCAGTATAAACATAAGCTGAGTTACCAATGTAGAGTCTTCATATGCAATTTTTAGGGGGGCTTCTGGTCTGCTACCGGAACCCAGGCCTCCCAGAAGGCTACAGGTGGGAGAAGGTTTACTCACAGGGCCCCGAAAGGCTGCTAGACACGTTAGCGGTGGTAGGGGACACTTAACCCTCAACTAGCTTTGTAGCCCCTGTTGAAATTTGAACCAGCAGCCCCTGGGTTCCCCTACTAGTGCACTAATCCCTGCAATGTAGCTTCCAACCTGGACTGTTCATAAATAGCTTCTAGCATGCAAGTCACTCCAAAACAGGGGTTCTCAGCCTTTTCAGGGTTGTGACATGGCTGGGAGACTTCCCAGTGATGCACAACACACCAAGGACCGACCCCCACCCAAGTTCTCCCAGTGGTGCCATTTTCATTGGTGGTTTCCAGTGTCCCCCACCACAGATAGAAAATTGCTTGTAAAGGCAGATTGGGTACTGGGGGCTAGCCCTCACTGCCACAACCCACTTCCCTCAGTACTTTTGGCCAAGGACTGTGGAAAGCACAGATGGGGAGCTACTTTTTTTCCTGTTGGCTCCTTAGGCCTGGCAGCTTTAAAGAGTCAGCAGGAAGAAAAAATGCCTTTCCTCCAAAGTGCTTTTGGTCTCGCCCCTGCTGCTTCCCGTCCCCCCCCAACTATGTCCCCTTATTCCCATCCCTTATTGCTCATCCCTAACCCCTGCTGCAGTCCCTTGCTACTTCCTCTGACCCCTGATCCCAAAGCTCAGGCTGCACTTCTCTGGAGACCGTTCACAGCCTTGCAGACTTCAGAGCACTCCCAGCCCTAGAACCACCGCTGCCAGTTCCCCTTGCTCTGCTCATTCCTGCTCCCCTCACCCTGCTCAGTGCTTCCATGAGGGTCTCCAGCGCAGTACAACCTCAGCATCACTGACGGACCAAGCACCACCGACTCCCTTGTCATGTCATGCACATCCATTCACCCTTAGGTTGTGATCTATGTAACTTTTCTGTTCACTTTTGCAATGTAGTTTTGTCGTTTGAAGCCAATTATGTGATGTGAGGTTTCCTTTTGAATGCTACATTATTGTTATGGTATCACGTTTCCTGCAGTGTCAAGTGTGTGTGCCCATTTGAAGCACGTTGCATAACTCAGACCTTTAGGGCTATCTCTCAGCACAGCTAGAAAAGTGAATGACAAAGGCAATGCAAATTGAGTTTCCTGGCTAAGGTGGGACAAAGAAAATTAAGCACCAGCACAGAGAAGATGGAACAAAGTGGGGGAGAATTGTCCTTTGAACGTGGTGAGGCTTTTGGCCAGAGAAAGACCATCTTGAGAGCAACTGCAAGAGACTGGGCCTATCTACATGTCCAGGAGCCCAAGACTGGCTGAACACTACCAACAGCCAGTCTTGTGGGTAAAAATGAGAATAGACTAGAGAGTAATCTTGGAATGGTGTTATTAGATCAGCATGAGTTTTAGATTTGCTTGTGATAACTCCTGACTCCTTTATTAAATGATTGTGCATTGATTTGCTATATAGTCCCTTAAAATCATATCCTAATCAATAAACTTGTATTTGTTGTATTGAAAGCTGTTTGAGGGTGTTAGAGGGTGTGAATGAGTGAGTCTGGGCATATCCATTTCATTGATAAATGGACAGACAATGATCTGTGAGTCTACGGTGATTGGGGAAGGATCTCCGTCTCTGTAGTATGGGAGTTCTTGGTGTGGTGGCAGGGGACTATGGGTGCTAACTTGGGGACCATCCCGTAAGTGATCAGAGGTCACAGACCCACTGCCTGGGACTGATTTCATGAAGGAGACTAGTGTGGATTGACTTAGGAGTAAGTGGTCACCTGGCAAAGAGGGGTAAGCTGGGGTTTAGGAATGTAGATTGGGGGTCACAGTGGCACACCGGACCATATTCTGGGAGGAGGACATCACATTCCCTCAACCTGCTGCTGGGTTGAGGTCTCTGCAGCCTTGTAATGGTCCCAGACCTAGTGCTGTGGCCCCTGTCTTCCCTTGCCCTGCCTGCAGGGTTAGCAGAGCAAGGTGAGACTGCAGTGGCAGCTCTTGGGCTGGTAGCAGTCCCAAGCACCACTGCCATGATCTGGAGACCCTCAGACATGGCAGCCTCTGGACTGCTCCCTGTCTGAGCACTGCTGCTGCAGTTTCTGGCTCCCCTTGCCCTATTCCTGAGCTGAACAGGGCAAGGCAAGCTGGTATCAGTGGCTTTTGGGCTGTCAGCGGTCTTGAGGCTACTGTACTCCAGAGAACGTTGGAGCATGGTAGCCTCAGGACTGCTGCTGTCCTGAGCATTGCTTCCACCAGCTTGCCTCACCTTCTTTGGTCCAGGAGTGGCAGTTGGGCTTGGACCAACATGGTGGCCACCAATTTTTTAGTGAAACACCTTCCTGCTCTCAGTGACAGTTTTATGTGGCAACACAGTGGTTGAGAACTGCTGCTCCAAACTATCTGTGCATGGGCTGGAATCAGCTAGTCACACCATGGCTCTTATTAACCTTGGTTATATTGCAGGGTGACCCAGACATACCCCCGTCTTAAATTCTCTCCAAGAAATGTATATCTTGTACTGTCTGGCCTTCTCCTGGACGAAACAAATTTATATAAAGTCCTTAATTTCTTTAATAGAAATAATTTGTACACAGCTTACCATCCCAAGTGTAGTTCCCCAAACACTTGTATTTAAACACACCAGGTTAGTTAAAACAATGGATCAAGTTTATTAACTACAAAGAGAGATTTTAACTGGGTACAAGTAATGAGGCAAAAAGTCAGAAAAGGTTACAGGAATAATTAAGGTAAAACACAACTGGTGCTGAACACCACAAACTATGTTAAATTCAAAGCAAATATTTTTCACCACATCCTTTCAGTAGTATTATTGCATAAACTTCTTAGATCAGAATCTCTTCTCCCAGAATCCAGTGAATGCTTCCTTTGTTATTTCAGGTGTCGCAAATGCAATGCAAAGCGAGGGTAGGTAGGTGCTTGCATCTCATTTTTATAGTGTCAGTCCCTGTCTTGAAAAATGTTTTCACTAGGTACCATGAAACAAACAAAAAATCTATGGGAAATGATATTTCCTGTTTTCTTTTCTGCTTGATCACTCTGTTTACAGCTTAAATGCAACTTAAGTAGAGCACACTTGCCTTTGCTTGACACAGTCCTTTTTGCCAACCTCAGTTTGGAGTATGTCTTAATACAACCATACGGTGGAATCTTAACTTTACATACAATGTTACTGCATATATTGTATCAGGACAATAACGGACTGCAAATTATGGCTGTGTTCACATGTTAAATGTTATTTTGAAATATTTCAAAGTGAGTTATTTTGAAATAAAATCCTTATTTCAAAATAAGTTAAATCAAATTAAGAAAATGTTAATTTGGAGAAAGGGAAACCCTGAAAGCGAAATAGCATGCCATGTATGTGGACATGCTAATTCGCTTCAGGAGAGGGGCAGCATGGGAGATGTGGCAACATGGCCCCCTGACAGGGCCATGTTGCCAACCAATTCCCCTGTTTGGCTCTCACCTGGAGAGCCATGCAGGGGAAAACTGCTCCCATAGCAGCTTGTCTGCTGCCAGCCCCGGGGGGGGGGGGGTCCTGGAGTGGGGTGGGGTCCCGGAGCCTGCTCCCCAGGTTCCCTGGGGTAGCTCCAGCAGCCCGGGCTCAGGGGTAGCTGCCACCCGGGCAGAAGCCACAGGATCCGGCTCAGCCCACTGTCCAGGCTCGGGGGCAGCTGCTGTCTGGGCAGAAGCCACGGGTTCTGGCTCAGTCCGCTAGCTGGGCTCGGGGGCAGCTACTGCCTGGGCAGAAGCTGTGGGATCCCGCTGAATGAGTTGGGGAGGAGAGCTGAATCATTGCAGGGTTTTTGGGGCTGGACCCTTTGGCCCCCTTTTGGCCAGCTCCTGATGCTTAAGCCCCTACAGCCACTTTGATAATCCAGCCCTGAGAAAGTGGTAGAGGACCAGTTGTTGGGACATTTAAAACTATATTAAAACAAACAATCAAGGAGTCCTGTGGCACTTAAAGACTAACAAATTTATTTATTGCGTGAGCTTTCATGGGAGAAAATCTTACTTCATCAGACACTTTGAAGATGGGGTAACTTACAGAATGGGAGGAAATAAATGCAGGGAAGTGTAAGGCTGCCCCTTTGGAACTTAAAACTATATTGATCATTATAAAATGAACGGCAGAAGATAATTGTATTTTGATCAGGGGCAAGTGAATTGGGTAAGGTAAAGCAGTGGTTCTGAACCAGTGGTCCACAGACTATGTCTAAGGGGTTGGCAAAAGACAGACTGAAAATTGACTGAACAGAATTAAACTATACAGAAGCAAGAGATTTCCAAGATGGTCTGTGTTTTCATTGGGAATTTTTAAGGGGTTCATCAATGAAAAAAGGTTGAGAACCACAGATCTCATGGATCTTTCACATCTTTCACTTTTTTCCTATGAACTACTAACTTTTCCGTGTTGTCTCTTATTTATTTAATTATTTTATTTCACCAAGAAATGTTGCCACCCATCTCAAGACTCCAGTTCTTCTCTGTATTCAGCAGTGGACATTTTTGTCTGGAAATCAAGACTGAAGTATTTTATTGGAGCTGATCACAGCGCCTCCCCATTCAGCAATCCATCTGTCAGTACACCAGATCTAATGACTGGTGCACTAGGTTATTCCTCTGCTTCCAGAAATGGCCTCCACCAAGTATTTTATGGTAAGAGAGCTTACTCTCAATTGTTAGAATAGTGTAGTGGTTGACACAACTGCTTAATATGCAGAAGGGCCTGGGTTCAAGCCCCAGGGGGTTAGATGGGATGATCTTATGAGGTCCCTTCCAACCCTATGATTCTAATATTTACCACTTTATCCCAACACTCATTCTCATCCTTATGCTGCCACCATGTGGCCATTTCACTGAAAAAAGATAGCAAATTGTTTTAAGTCCTTTGTGGCAAGAAATGAAAAAAATGCACACACATCTCTTGCTGGATAGAAAACACCACAAAGTGATATGCACAAGCAAATAAACACAACTACATTATTAATGACACTCGACCAAATGAACCTCAGTGGTATCTGTCCAAAATTATTAATACACCAAAATAATTCTGGATAGCAAAATGCATAATGTATGTTATATATGATTTACAGTCACAGTATGAAAACCTTACTCTTTGTGCAATCATTATTCACACTGTAACCCTTGAAGCCAAAAGCCCAGCTAACCACTTTCAGCTGACACCAGTACACCCCCTGCCACCCTGCCTTGGTACGTAGGCTCCGGGGGTGCTACCATGTATAAGCACCTGATAATTTAAAAGGCCAGATCTTCAGTTAGCAAGTATCCCACCTGATGAGAACAGTCCACCCCACCCCTCCATCACAAAGCCCTCTGTTTTGCTCCACGCACCACACTCTTGGGCACCCGAACCTATTTATAGTTTAATGTAGTTAAAGTGCCTTTTACCACTCATGTTTTATATCCTTGGCCAATTTTTGCAAATACCCACTTTGGGATCATGGGCATAACCACAACTCTGCAGCCCTCCTGTTTGGCAGTGCAACTGGTTTGTCTGTTTGGGAGTAACAAGTTTCATTTCAAAGAGAACAAGATTTTTATTAGTATGTTAATCAACACTAATATGTGGCCTGCTTTATTAGAAGCAGTATATAATCTGTTGCTGGGCTACCTGAACTTTGAAGCTGTCCTGTCAGTCTTCCGAGTATTGTGAATAAACTTCTTCAGTGTTATATATGCTGCCTGATTCTTGGGGAAAGAATCTTTCAAATCTTTTGTGCTTCACAACAGAAAGAAAAAAAAATCATCCAAAAAGCCAACCCCCCCCCCAAACAACCCCCACTACACATGAATAATATGCCATTCTATACACTACAAAATGAAATTGCTTTGTAGCTGCCATTTGTGTACTACATTTGCCCATATGGTATCTTAAAGCAACATAGAACATAACTGAAATTCATAATAGGCACAGATTTCTCTGGGAAATCATGCACTATTCCCTGGGCGCCCCAAAGGGGTAATGCTTTCCCACTCGCAAGCATGAGTCTGAATGTAGTATGCAGAACTTTTAATAGTAATAAAAACAGAATGTAAAAGGCCCAATAACAAAAATCAGCACTGACCCGGAGAATCAGTGCACAGCAGGTTCTCAACATGATCCCACACAGCTTAACAGATTGTGTGAACTCAATAGCAAAACTGGCACTGATCTGGAGAATCAGTACAAAATGGGCTCCCAACAAACCTTAGGGTATGTAGGGAATGTTTTTCACACCAGCTGTCCACCAGTGCCACCCCCTGTCACTCACTTCATCCACCTGCACCATCCACTGGCTCCGCCTGCTGTCCGCTGGCTCCTCCTGCTGGTCACTCATGCTGTCCAGCCCTCCGCTGGCTGCTCTCACTTCCCGCTGTGAGCCAGCTTAGCCCGCTGCTCTCTCACACTGTCCAGCCCTCCGCTGGCTGCTCTCGCCACCTGCCGGCTCTGCCTGATGGTCACTCCTGCTGTCCAGCCATCTGCTGGCTGCTCTTCAGTGATTTCAGGTCAGAGAGAGGGTCTCCTCTCTCAGTGATTTCAGTTCTTAAACTCAGAGTAATGGTAAACAGCTTCTTCCATTAAAATAACAAAGAAAGGCTTCACAAAAAGCCTGGTCACCCACCTATCCTTTCACAGTAGGGCAGGGGGTGAGACAGTACCTCAGGCATAGCTGAGATGAGCTAAAGCTACACCCCCACCCATTTCTTAACCTCACCAGGCTGAAAGAATGGGGTGGCCCCTCTCTCCAGCTCTTTTTCACTAATGGAAAAAAAAACCCACGGAGTCTTGTGGCACTTAAAGACTAACAGATTTATTCATCGCATGAGCTTTCATGGGAGAAAATCCCACTTTGTCAGATGCTTTGAAGATGGGGAACTTACAGAATGGGATGAAAATAAATGCAGGCGAGTGTAAGACATGGGCTCAGGTCATACTGCAACAGCAAATCAAAGCATTTGTAAGGATTCAAACTCTAGGAAACAGCACATAGAGGGAGAGTGAAGTCAAATTACCTGTTATAATGTGAAAATCCATAGTCATGATTATACACAATTTAAACATTTCTTCAAGTCTCATCCCAAAGCAGCTGTCCTCTGCTTATGCTACATTGATGACATCTTCATCATCTGGATCCATGACAGGGAGGTGGGATTTTCTCCCACGAAACCTCATGTGATAAATAAATCTGTTAGGCTGTGTTCTCACACAGCAAGTTATTTCGATATGGTTGTTTCGCAACAACCGTATATCGAAATAACCCTTATTTCGAAACAACT
>ML682084.1:1906229-1931958 GCA_007922195.1 Podocnemis expansa
GGCCAAGGGACACCCCTCAGCACCCTGGCCAGGGTGCTGAGGGTTCCCTGGCCAGGGTGCTGAGGGGGCACCGCGTGAACGGTTGTTTCGGAACATCTTGTTCCGAAACAACACGTTCACACGCATTGTTCCGAAGCAAGTTGTTCCGCGAGGACGTTGTTTCGTCCTCGCATGAGGTTTAACTTGTTTCGGAACAACACGGTTGTATCGGAACAACAGTTCCCGTTGTTCCGATACAACCGTGCGTCGTGTGAACAGCTGAAACCTTGTTCCGGAACAACCTTGGTTGTTCCGGAACAAGGGGTCTGTGTGAACACAGCCTTAGTCTTTAAGTGCCACAAGACTCCTTGCTTTACTAGACTAACATGGCTGCCCCTTTGGATTTTCACTAGTGGTAACTTTTACCCTTTAACCAACCTAAACAGAGTTTGAACAAGCCAGAGAGTAGCATATTGCAAAAGAGTTTTTTGTGTTTCTTTTCAGTAGAATTACAGCTATTGACAGATTTGTGATCAAATCAACCCAAATACCATTACCCATATTGTCCTGCACCCATAGTGAGACTATGCTGATATACTCTTTGGGCTCATGCAGATACAAAACCCATGTAGATTAGTTGCCCCCCCGCACTTAGAAGCTGGTAGGCACAGCTTTCAGATCTGCCTCACATCATAAATAATGACTTACAACACAGCACCACTGACATCTCTCAATCCTAACAAAGGAGTTACACTAAAACTATGGGTGGATCAGTGGGTTACTTAACAGTAACCATCCTTCTTTGAGATGGGCTGCTCACATACATTCAGTCTTTGTGCCGCAGCACACGATTGGTTGGAAGCTTTTCAGCCCTAGCCTAACAGAGCAGGGTCAGCAGCCAATGCCTCTCCGCCACTCCCATGGCTATATATATGGCCCCAATGCTGATCCTCCTCAGTCCCTTCTAGTCACCAGCTCCAAGTAACTGCAGTGGTGGGATGGTCCTGAATGTATGCGAGCAGCCTATCTTGAAGAAGTACGGTTACTGGTAAGTAATGAGCACTGCTTGCATCATTCAGTATTAGGTGACTACTAATTGTATTGTGGATGGTGGGTGGAGCTGGGTTTTTTTTCTGGCTCCAGCACGGCTACCCCACTAAAGGCAAATCCAAGGCATGGATGGGTGCTTGAATAGTGGGCTTTCCCCAAGGGGGATGCACTGTTAACCCTCGATTCGTTCTGAGAGAACACTGCACAAGGGAACCAGTGAGAGGCTGTGAGTCACCCTGCCTTGGAGGCTTGAAGTATTGATACGGGGCTGTCCTAATTCTCTTTGGACACCCTCAATGTTGAGCGTGGCTAAAACAATCACGGAAAAGAAAAGAAGTTCTACGCTTCGTCTACCCACTACGTGACTAGTGACTGTCACGTCCCAGGGTTTTGTCTCATCTTCACACTAGTGGGGTTTTGACACTTCAGTGTGTGAGTGTGTCTAGGCTGGTTCTACAGATCAAAGTGATGAAAGCGCAACAAGGATGGTATTTGTCACACAATCCCATTCTAGTGGCACAGTCCTGACTTGATGAGGGAACCCCTTTTGATGGGTATTAGCTAATCAGGCAGAAGGGAAGCAGTGCACATAGGTCCTAGAAGCGGGTAACACAGACTCACCAGTGTCACTGGATTGAGATCCATGACCTCTAAATATAACCCTGTTTGGACTTGGCTGAGATGGACCTGGTATGGTCCCCCTCCAGGGAAAGTAGACTGTCCCTCAGGGGTGTGGACCTGTGGGGGCCCCACAATCATTTAATGAAGAGGGAAGGGCTTCAAGCGGATGGCCTATATCTGTGTTCTGGTGCCAAAGGGAAGTTCTTTATTTCAGGATGTCCTCTGGTGGGGTGCCAACCTAAGAAAGCCCAACCATCAGAACAGGAAGGGAGCCTTGAGGGATTGGAACTAGGGTATGTGGGTAGTAAAGAGAAGGGGTAAGGGTGTTTTTCTTGGGCCTACTAGGTCACTAGTGATTTGGGAGCCAACTGCCCTCATTCTCCAGGCTTCTCTTGCCCTGATCAATAGATATGAGCAAAACTGGTAATCGGAAGTAGAAGAGGGATGAAGTGCTATGCCAGTATGATTCCCTCCTGTCCTCTGTGGCAGGCGCTCAGGGTATGTAGGGTCTCCAGTGGCCCTGTTCCCTTTAGAGTGACCCACACCAGAGGCCCTTAACAACATGCTAACCCCCTAAGGTTCTACCCACTCTCCTATATCTCAGCAACCCCTCAGAAATCAGCAGCAGAGGCCCTAGCTGGTAACCCATCCACAGTTAGAAGGGGAGGAGCACTCTACCTGGGGTCTGAGAACCCTTTCTCCAGGTGGGAGCGAGAGGTGACCTAGCTTGGAAGACAGTTGAGGTACACCACACTATTCCTCCACGTTCCGGGCCTCCATCTCATTTTCTTTCTCTCAACTGCTGCCAGTCCCTGGCCTGCAAGCCCAATTCCTGGCGTCTGACTCAAAATCTCCCCCTCTTCTCTTTCAGGGTCTTATGCAACCCTTAGCATGATGCATCCAGGCCTTCTCCTCCAGCATTGCTCATGCTAAAGCCTGAGATATGTGAGTGCACTTAGTTCTTCCTTTGGTGACCCATTCAACCACTCCAGAGCTGAATTCCCCTCCTACGGACTTGGCATTCAGACCACTTCCCCGCAGTCCTACCACCTGAGTGCCTACCAATCGTGCAGTGTGGCACGTAGATACCTAATACTGAATGATGTGAGGAGCACTTGAAGAAGAATTTGGAGCTACCTCTAGGGAAGGCAGCTCCACATTCACCCCAGGCAGCCTTTTACCCCCTCCTTTTGCTGGCCCTGTGCCTGACCCACCTCCTGCAGCTGGGGCAGGGCCTGCTTGGCTCTGGGACCGTGGCTGGGGCCAGCTCCTGCTGCCAGTGACTGCCTTGGGTGCCTACCAGGTCCGGATACATCTGACACTGGTAGCAGCCTTGGGTCCTGGCCAGGGCCAGGGTTGGCTCCTGCCACCAGTGGTGGCCTTGGAACCTGGCCGGGGCTGGATCCAGCTCCTGGCACCTCTGCAAGCTGTGCTGCTGGTGCACAGCTTCAGAAAAGGTTGGGGGGGGAGCAACCAGGGAGGTAATACCTCCATGTGTCTTTATTAAAGTCTGCCCCAGAGTCCCAGTGTAGTGGAACTGGCTAGACTGTTTAGATTCCTGTGTTGTCCCTTAATGCCCTCGTGGAAATGCTAGGCAGCTGGTTGATTTCGCTCTCAATTTTTTTTCTGATATTAGGTTAAAAATGCAGATTACAACATATAAAAACTATTAAAGAGGGACAAGCCAGTAAAAAAGTGTCAGGACCTTTAATCTTGAATGTTTTGTGTGTAGCAGAGACTTGTAAATCACTTGGCCAGTGCTGGCCATATCAGGGCAATTTATTAACTCATTCATTATTCAGGATAAGTGTCAAAGAACAGTTGAAAACTGGTACAATTATAAGAATTTAATTCCTCTTTATTGTAGACATATAAATTATTTTTCCCATATTATCTGTTGCTTGCCATCTTAACATTAAACCTTCCTAACCTAAATAACTGTTACAATTGCTAAAAGTAATATTGCTGAAAAATTCTTGTAAACTTTGCCAAATCTTTTGCTGATAGACACAGAGCTTATGAATCTACAAAGATGACATCTGTTGCATGCTGTACCCATGTACACTGTTATCCTGTGACTTGCTATCATTCATGCTCACCCTTATACTGCAAGTGTATTGTTTAATGAAAAGTATGCCATGAGGTGTATTTTTGGACCATGAATGACATACTGAACATTTTTGTTACAGTAGCATATTTCTTGCAATATCATAGATATGTACAAATATGAAATTCTGCCATGTCTTATTCCCAAGAATGTGTCTTACATACCCTGAATAGATGCAGACAAACACAAAGCTGTGTTCTTCGAGTGCTGCTCAGATACATTCAGTGTTAGCTGTCTACGTGCCGCAGCACATGATTGGTTGGAAGCATTTGTCCTAGCCTGTCAGAGCTGGGTCAGTGGCCGACACCACCTCTGGCCACTCCCATGGCTATATATACAGCCACGACTCTGACCCTCCCTAGTTCCTTTTTCCACCCTCAGTGGTGGCTTCAGAACAGTCCTGTCCTTGCGATTACAAGTGCCTATCCTTACTTCCTTGTATGAACCGCCCGTTTAAGATAGAGGACCTTTTCATGGATATCATTCCATCGAGAACTGGATTGTTTATGCTACGCATGAGTCTGGAGCTGGAACACCACTCCCAACAGTGGCCAAAGATGCTGGGCTTTAAACCCTGCACTTCTTGTGACAAGGCCTTCCTGAGGGATGATCCCCATGAGGAATGCCTGCGATGCCTGGGTGAGTTCCAACAGGCTACCGACTGCTTGATCTGTCGGTCCTTCAAGCCAAGGATGCTCAAAGACAGAGAGCAAAGGTGCCGTGTGCTGGCCTTAGAAGAAGCGCAGCAGCCTGTCCCTGAAGAACCATGGTTGCCTTTGGCACCAGCACCAGCACCGCCTGCTAAGTCGGCACCAGAGCCATCTTGGCACCACTCCCCTGTGGAGCAGAAGGCATGATTGGCACCAACTTCAGTGCTGAAACATTCTTGCTGGTCCACCTTGCCCTGGCTGAGCTACTCTCAGCACTGCAAAGAGGAAGCAGTACAGGTCCCTATCACCCTGGAGGCCTTTGAGGTAGCAAAAGCCCTGCTGCTTTAGCCAACAGCCATGCCACCAAAGCCTCTTAAATAGAGAGGGAAGCCCGCTTTCCTCTCAGGGAAAAGGTCCTGTTCAGAGTGGCACCACTCTCTGATGCCCATTACAGCACTGAGCTCCCTGGCATCAAGGGAAGAAGCCTCCCTGCAGGCCCTGGGCGGTACTGCCCTAGGCAGGGCTCAGAAGCTCACCGCTTCCCCCTGTGCAGTAGTGCCTCTGCTTCCCCAGTGCCATCTACACAGCCTGATGCTGAACCTCCAGTGCCGTGAGAAAGCTCCCGCCCACCGACCTTGGAAGAGATCACTCCTTCCAAGAGGACCCCTTACCGGTATCGTCTGCATGAATGGTTGGTGCCAAGCGAAGTGTCTCCTAGTGAACCCACCATGGTACCGAGGAGTATGTTATTATGAACCCAGATAGGGAGCTAAATCCCAGGCCAGGATCCTATAGAGAGGACATCATAGCGTATTTCGACCTGCTGCGCAGGATTGCTGCCCACACAGGCCTAGAGGCCGAGCTGATGGGGGGGGGGAGCAAGACCCCCTATTCAATCCAGGTATCTCATCCTTTCTGGATGCAGTGGTGGCACCCTTGCACCCTAGTGTGCTTGGACTGGCCAGATTCCAGTGGAAATACCCTGCCTCGATTTCCCTGGTATGGGATGTAGCAGCCCATAGATATCAAGTCCCTCCGGAGGAATTTCCCTTCCTCTCTTGTCACCCCAGCCCAAGTCCGTGAGTGGTTTGAGGCCACCCTAGGGACTGGGGTAGACCCTTCTACAGACCCTATGCCAGAGTCTAGGGAGGCCAGACAACTGGAGTTCCTGGGCAGGAAGGTGTATTCGACATCGGCCTTCCAACTGCGTATAGCAAACCACCAAGCATTGGTGGCTATGTATACCTCTGATGTCTGGGACTCCCTTAAGAGATTTACGGGGCTTCTTCCCCAAGACCAGAGGGAGGATTTTGAGTCCAGTCCATTCTTGAAGAAGTCTCCCTGGCATCCTGAGATGCACTCCTAATGGCTCGAGATGCCACAGATACAGCAAGCCAAGAAGTCACCACGGCTGGAGTTATGAGACACATGGTGTGGTTTAATGAAACGGGCCTTCCTCAGTCTATTCAGCAGGCCATTCAGGACCTTCCCTTTGAGAAATGGTCCCTGTTTGCAGAGAGCTTGGACACTCTCCTAAGCCGTGCTAGGGACTCCAGGTTGGACCTCCAATCCCTGGGCTGCTCCCTTCTCATACACCAAGCCACCTCCTTGGTCCTCACCATCCTAGGGAGCACAGGCTTCCCTGAATGAGTAGGCTTAAAAGTGATCCTGTTGAGGGCCCTGAGCCATCAGGTACAAAGGGCTCCCCACCTTAGCCCCCCGGTTTACCCTCCTTCCACTTAGAGAACTGAACTCACTCCTGCTTTAGACAGAGATTCCCCAATGTTTCATCAGGGGGAACTGCAATGGAATGGGGACAGCTGAATGTTTTCTCTGCCTCTTCGCACCCCCATCTTACAATGGGTCACTTGACCAGGGGCCCCTGTACTCCTTGAGTGCCTTTGCACTGTAGGTATAACTGTTTTTTTTTCTCAGCGGACTCTGCTGTTTTTTCCTGGACATATGTGCACAAATCGCCCCCTCCACTGTCTACTCCTTTCTCTAGGAGCACTCAGGACCGACCCACCAATACCCTTCTTCTACTCCTAGCTCTCTTTCTAGCTGTTCACTTTGTTGCAATTGCTGTGGTTCAGCTGATAGACCAGTGGGCTTTTAACCTTAGAATAATGGGACTGAGCCCTGAGTTGGATGCTTTGACTTTCATCCAGGTCCATGGTGCTTCATAGCCTTGCTCAGCAGACCTAGTGTGGGTACAGTGAAGACCCAGCAAAGCCATGGGTAAATGCTGTAGAGCCCACTTTCAAGGGAAGATAAGACTCTTGTGGAGTCCTATAAGGGACAAGGTAGGACCTGCACAATTCTTTCTTAGAGGTTCCCAAACTATAGAACAAAATTGTACATGAGCTAGTGTGTTTTCGGATACCCTCATCTCCTACTCATAGGTGTCCACTGCACATGGGGGTATAGAGTGAGTGCCGTGTTGCTACTTGGGGGATGGTACATACACATTCCCCTGCTTTTTTTCTCTCCTCCTATGTTCCCTTTCTCACTCCAGGTTAAAGAGTACCGGGGCTGGAGCTGGCCTCTGGTCATTGGAGAACCAGGGCCTTGCCTTGTTATACACGGTGAGCCTCTACACCCCCTGTTTTCCAGCAGGTCTAAGTTGAGTGTCGGGGGTTCTTCTCAATTCAGCCCCGCCTCCCCTTCTTTACATGGGCTGAGGGAGATCATCACCTAGACCCATCCATCATTTTAAAACTCTAGCAAAAAACCATCTCTCATCCAGTAGCGCCGAAGAACGTTCATCCCTAGGGCCCCTAAACTTGAAGGAAGCACCTGTGGCTTCCTAACTCCAGCTCTATGGGACTCCTGTTATAAGGGGTTTGTGAAGGGAAATGCCCTCAACCAGTGCTGGTCATAAGTCCCTACCCCTTGATATTATCCAGGGTGGGTGCCCTTCAGTCCACTCATCCATTCTGAGCCTCCCTCTGCACATCTTCTTGGCAAAGGGAAGGTTGTTTCCTCACCTCCTCTTGTTGTGGGTCAGATCAAAAGTGATTGTTGTATTGCTCGCCTTCCCCTCCTTCTTTCCTTCCTCAGGGTGGTGGGTTGATTCAGCGAGTTTAATAAGTTAGGCCCAGAATTTAAGCCTAGGGTTAAATTCCATGTTTATTGCACTCCCCAAGAGATTTTTTTTTTTAATGGCTCTTTGGTTTGTATCCTACCTTTAATTACCAGCAGGACATTATAGTCCCACAGAAGTCTGTGAAGGGAGTTTGACTCCCTTTTTTCCTCTATCTAGCCCTAGAGACCATCCCCCCCGCCCCCCAAGAGTGTGGATTTTGGGAAGTTAGCAGTAAGCGGTATAAGCTCTTCTGGGACACCTGTATTCCCAGATGCATGAGCTAAGGTGCTTTGGCTGTCTTTCACCAGTCTCGCTTCCTTTAACTATTACACATTCCTTATCCTTTGGGGTGCGTGCGGATCTTGGCCTCTTGCGCACACAGAGGCCCAGAGTACTCAGTCACATACTTTGCGCCATGTCCTTCTTCTCTTAGGAGGTAGGAGGGTTGGTTGCATGTTTAGATTATCCTCAAATTTTGTGCCATAGTTGTCCCTCCTCTCTGAGCCCTTGGCCCTGAGGACGTAGAGTGGTCCTCAGTTCCTGAAGTCATGCCCATACTTCCTCTTAGTTTGGACAACTGGATTCCTTCTCCCTCTGGTGTCCCCCTCTTTGCATGATCAGGTTCCCCCCCTCTTTTTCTGGGTAGTGCCTTTGATCCTGGTACCTCAGCCTCTGCATACTCTGGGTGCCATTAACCATTGCCTTCCCTAGGGGATCTGTGGGGAGCATCCCCTCAGAGATGTTTAATGCCTACCCAGTTCCTTTCCCAGCCCTAGAGGGGTTGGTCTAGGTTGTTTTCTTCCTTGCAGGGACTATCAGCATAGCGTTCCCTAAAAACTTCTCAGTTTGTTGTCTGCGGTCCACCCCCGCAGCTCTGGGGAACTCACATATAAGCTGAGGGCAATCTTTTTGGCCCTAAAGATTTACCACACTGGATTCCCTGGCAGAAGTACTCCCCAATCATAGGATCATAGAATCATAAGGTTGGAAGGGACCTCATAGGTCATCTAGTCCAACCCCCTGCCAGAGGCAGGACCACTCCCACTAACCATCCCAGTCATGGTTTTGTCCAGCCGGGCCTTTAACACCTCCAAAGATGGAGATTTCACCACCTCCCTCGGCAGCTCATTCCAAGGCTTCACCACTCACCTAGTAAAAAAGTTTTTTCTAATATCCAGCTTTGACCTCCCTAAACGCAACTTGAGACCATTGCTCTTCGTTCTGTCCTCTGTTATTACCGAGAACAGTTGAGCTCCATCTTCCTTAGAGCATCCCTTCAAGTAGGTGAAGGTTGCTATCAAATCCCCCCTCAATCTTCGCTTATGCAGACTAAATAAACCTAATGCTTTCAGTCTTTCCTCAGGGCTTATGCGCCAGTCCTTTAATCATTTTGGTTGCCCTCCTCTGAACTCTCTCTAGCATGTCCCTGTCCTTTTTGCAGTGGGGAGCCCAAAACTGAACACAGTATTCTAGATGTGGCCTTACCAGTGCAGAATAGAGGGGAACGATCACATCCTTTGATCTGCTGGTAATACTTCTTTTGATGCAGCCCAGCATGCCATTGGCCTTTTTGGCAGCAAGAACACACTGCTGACTCATATCTAGCTTCCCATCCACCATGACCCCCAGGTCCTTTTCTACACTACAGCTACTTAGCTGAATGTTTCCCAGCCTGTAGCGGTGCATGGGGTTTTTCTGTCCCACATGCAGGACTTTACACTTGTCCTTATTGAATCTCATAAGATTTCTATTGGCCCACTGTTCCAATTTATCTAGGTCTCCCTGAATCCTGTCCTTGCCCTCCAACGTGTCTACTGGTCCCCCAAGCTTGGTGTCATCCGCAAACTTACTGAGAATGCAGTCTATTCCATCATCCAGATCATTGACGAAAATGTTGAACAGAACCGGCCCCAGGACCCACACCTGGGGCATAGCACTCGTTACTGGTTGCCAGCTAGACATGGAACCATTGATTCCTACACGCTGAAACCGTTGATCTAGCCAGTTTTCTATCCACCTTATCGTCCACCTATCCAACCCATGCTTCCTTGATTTGTCAATGAGAATGTTGTGGGAAACTGTATCAAAAGCCTTGCTAAAATCAAGGTATATGACATCAACGGTTCTTCCTGCAGCCAGAAAACCAGTCATCTGATCATAGAAGGAGATGAGATTGGTCAGGCATGATTTACCCTTGGTAAATCCATGCTGACTGTTCCTGATCACTTTATTTTCCTCTAAGTGTTTGAGGATGGATTCTTTGAGAACCTGCTTCATAATTTTTCCAGGGATTGAGGTGAGGCTGACTGGTCTGTAATTCCCTGGATCCTCCTTTTTCCCTTTCTTGAAAATAGGCACTACATTTGCTTTTTTCCAATCCTCTGGCACCTCCCCTGTTCTCCATGAGTTTTGAAAGATAACGGCCAGCGGTGCTGCTATCTCATCGGCCAATTCCCTTAGCACTCTTGGATGTAGTTCGTCCGGCCCCATGGACTTGTGCACATCCAGCTTCTTTAAGCAGTCCCCAACCTGACCTTCCATCACCAAGGGCCTCTCTCCTCTCCAATCTGCCACACCCATGGTAGTGGGCTGGGAGCTTACCCTGCCTGTGAAAACTGAAGCAAAAAAAGCATTGAACAGTTCAGCTTTTCTCTCATCCTCTGTCACGAGGATGCCTGCCCTATTCAGGAAGGGACCTACACCATCCCTGATCCTCTTCCTGTTATTAACATACTTGTAGAATCCCTTCTTGTTATCCTTTACATCCCTCGCTAGCCGCAACTGCATTTGTCCTTTCTGATTTTAACTCTGCAGTTCCGAGCAATGTCTTTATATGCCTCCTTAGTCATCTGACCAAGCTTCCACTTCCTGTAAGCTTCCTTTTTATGTTTAAGCTCAGAGCAGAGTTCTCGGCTAAGCCATTCTGGCTGTCTCACATGTTTGTTCTTTCTCCTAAATCGCCTATGCGTAAGGGGATTCTTTGGAGACAAGCCTTTATACCCATTGTTGAGCTCATCTCAGGTTTTCCTAGGGTTGGTGAGGTAGTTTTTCCTACTCACCCTTGACACTGAGCGCATGGTATAGGCTATATGTGCCTAGGGATTGCCTGTCTTTGCCATCCCCTGAGACCTGCAGGTGACTCACTGTGTCGAAAATTGACGCTTAGGCTCCAATGGGATTATGGGTCCTACATTCCATTCTCTTCTCTAATTCCGATCCTACTGGAACCGCGCCCCCCCCCCCCGGTTGGTGGTCTGGACTTGGTTGCGCCGGGATGGGTAGGGGTCCTAATGCACAAGAAATACGCAGGACAGCTCTCCTATCGTGTCTGCCCCAGAGGTGGTTCACTTCCCTATCCAGTTTCCTCCTGTCTAGTGCTCGTAGAGCTTGTAAAAGAGCAATTCTCTTCGTCTAGGGACGGAGAGTCCCTGGCTGGTGAATGTCTTTCCTGTGTTTGGGTCTGCCGGTCCTGCATGCCGAGCCTTGAGCCCAACCCACCTCAAGTTGATTTGCAGTTCTCTCTAGGGCCCTGTGAGTCAGCTCACAGCAGGGCCTGATAGAGTTACTATTTCCCCTCTAGGTAGGCAATACACTTACCTCAGGTAGCCTCCTCCTGGAGCTTTGCCTAAGGGGATCACTGCACTGAAGGCGGAAAGCTCCAACTCTGCCCACCGTCAACAGTATGGCTAGTAGTGACCTAATGTAACCCATGTGCCTAAGAAGGTGCAATCTCTTTCAGGGATCCCTTATGGCTGGGTTACGTTGCTGGGCAGATTTTGCAGCCCAGAAACCAGAATCTTCTGGTAAGAGGGTGTCATAGCACATTGAGCATGCTCCACAAGTTTTATTGTTATGCTGGAGTTACATGCCCAGGGACTGATTGCTCACAGGAGGCTGGGCGTGAGTTGACCCAGGAGTGGATGCTTTACACAGTAAGTTGGAGCCCAGGATGGAAGAATTGGGTTGACATAATTACACACTTGTGCACACTGCAGTGAAGGAGTGCCACATCATTTTGATTAGAAACCAGTGATGTGGAGTGAACATTTTCTAAAGTCCACTTGCAACCTGGACAAGTATAATGTTTTCTGTGAACAAAAGATGTCCAGGACCATAAGGAGGTAGTGTTACCCAGAACCCAAAACTGTGGTAACTTTAACTGTTTCACTTCAGGGGGCATCAAGGATAAATCAGTGGGAACACAGCACTTCTATCTGATGAAAAATTGATACAAACCAGAGTGCTTTTATCTAAAACTACTTTTTAAAATTAGATCTCAAGCGTGTGCGTGCGCGCGTGCGCGCACACACACACACACACACACACAAACTAGGTTTTAGATCATGGGTGTCCAACTTTTTGTGAGGGGCCACATTCAGAGGTGGCCTTAGGCACTTGGGGGCCCTAGGCAAAGAACCATTGTGGGGCCCCCTATAGATCCTGTGTGCCACTCTCACTGTGGCCCCAGTTTCCCCTGCAGCCTTAACCACCCCCCATCCCAATTCCCTGCCCTTCCCCACCATGGCTCTGGCTCTGGCTCTCCATTCTGTAGGCCCTGTGGCCCCAGGTTTTCCCTGCCTCCAGTCCAAGGGAAAGTGCCACGGACCCTAGCACTTGAAGGCAATGGTCCCTCTAATTTTTTGTAGGCTGCATGTGCAATTTCCTTTGTGCAAATTTTCAGAACCAGCGTCCAAATTTGTGTGCACTCCAGTGAGCGTGGTCAAACTTGTGAGTACACTGATGCAAGTTTGTATGATGCAAATAATATATAATTTTATTTTGCTATAGTGATGGACATGATTTATAAATTACAAAACCTTATTTGAAACATGCTACTTGAAACCGCCTTCTTAAAGTAGCATAAAAATGAATATACTTTCAATCTGCAAAATATTTTTTCTTCAAGAAACAGAAATAGTGCTAAAAATTTCAAATGACATCTTTTAATTATTCTTGTGTTAATAAGCATGCCACATTTGTCTACTTAAGAAAAATTATAACAGAAAAATTGCAATGTCAGGCAATTAATGCCAACATATTCACTGATTTTCTGAAATATCTGTTAAATTATATTGTAAAACTGGCTCTACCACACAGAAAACAGCAACTACAAACTAGACTATCAGAGCACTGAAATGCATATCTAAACACACAAAGTGACTGAGGTAATATCTTTTACTAAACTAACTTCTATTAGAAAAAGAGACTACCAGTAGGGCATGAACCTACCCAGAGCTTATCTTCATGATCTGAAACTGATCCAGTAAAAAATTTACCTCATTCACGTGGACCAACATAGCTACAAGAGTACTGAAAATCTCACCTCGTATCAATAACAAGACAATTTGCACATGCACATATAAATCTATAAAATTAACCTGCATTTATTTTGTGTACTGCCAACTTTCCAGTGTTGAGAAATAATCAAGGACTTGCATGGCTGTCAGTGTCCTGAGGGCATTTGCTATAATAAATCCTAAAGCATTAACTGAGAGTAAGCTCTGAAAGTCTTTCAGTAATAGTCTGGGCAAGGACGGTTTGCAAGGCCTGACTGTGATCCCTTGCCTTAACACAAAGTTCAGTCAAACAGTGGCTCAATTTCCGCCCCGGCCCCCCGGAGGGGGGAGGTGAACAGGGAAACAAACACAGGGCAGGGAGGGAAAGCTGAAACCCAAAGGGGGCAGGCAGAAAGGACACTGTTTGGCACACAGAGAAGGCAGGCTAGGCTCAGCAGTCAATGGAGAGGAAAGTGAAAAAGGGAAGCAACATACACAGGACAGGCAGGGAAAACTGAAACAAAAACGAGGTGGGAGGGAAGGAAACTGCCTGTTTGGCAGGCAGAGAAGGCAGGCTGGGCTCAGTAGCCCACAGGGAGGAAGGGATCTGGCAGGGTGCAGGGGCACCGAATGATCCCTTCTCTGCCTGACCACGCCTTGATCCTCCATGCAGCCTTCCCTGCCGACCCCATGGCTCCTCATCTGGTGCCTGGTGGAGCTGCTCTCCGGCCAGGCTGCTCTGACCCCATTACCATGCATAGGAGCTTGCAAGGAGGGGGTGGTGATTAAAACTCCTGGCTGGGGCTGCAGCAGTGACAAAGAGGAAGCTGGGCTAGGGGAAGGTGCTGCGGCTTGCAGGGAGTGGGACCCCCTGGAGCAGCCTGCTTGGAAGAGTTCCTGCTGCTTTGCCCCCCCACCCCCCGCCAGGGCTGAATGGGCCTGATCCAGCACGTAGGGGTGAGGTGGCCCATATTCAGCCCTCACATGGGCAGGTGCAAAGCTGCCCAAACTCTTCCAAGCGCCACTCCAGGGCCCCATCCCCTCAAGTCACAACTTGGCATTGGCCGCTGATCTCCTCCCTCCCCCTGGATAGATGTGGCCGGCTGGGGTAGGCAGGGAGCACTGCTCCACCCCTGCTGGAGGGAGTGCAGGCATCACAGCCTCTGAGCTCAGCAATCCGCGGCTCCCTACCACCCAATGAGTGCTGGATCAGGCAAAGCTGGTGGCCGCTGTGGGGCCCCAAGTGACTGCCTGCTTCACCTGCCCCAAAAGCCACCTCTGGCCACATTACACATTTTTTCTCATTCAGACGGCCAATGAACAAGTTTCAGATGGGGAAGAGTTGCTGTTAATGTGCCCGGTTGGCTGGCATGGGATGCAGAGGGGAGGTACAGGTGCCGATTGTGGTGTTTTGGACTACCTAGGGTCATTGGAGTTGTCATAGTGATAAATGGGAGGGTCGTTTAGGTGCTAGTGCAACCTGTCTGTTGGGTTCTCTCTCTCTCAGTTCTCTTTCAATAAAGACTCCTTACACAGCTCTGAATATGCTGCCTCTCATTATTGGATTATAATTTCTCCTAAAACTCTACATCTGGCAACAGAGGATGGGATTTGTGATGGAGTTGGCTATCCTCAACAATCCTGGCAACTTTGGAAAACCAGAATGCAATGTAAGAAGCAAAACTTTATCTTACTGCATGCAGGGGGGTTGGGTTGTAGCTGTGAAAGCTGATCTGTTTGCCTAAGGGCTAGCTGGCTATTCTGAAAGCTGATCTGCCTGTTGTTAAGTACAAGGAAGAGATAAGGCCGGCTGGCTATTCTGAAAGCTGATCTGCCTGCTGTTAAGAGACAAACAATAACCACAAGACGGCATCATGGCTTTACTTACTACAACCCTTGAAGCATATGATCATTCAGCAGATTCGTGGCAGACATATACAGCCCGCTTTCAAAATTTTGTAATAGCAAACAACAACCAATGAGAAGACGGTACCAGTTTTTCTAACGGTCATTGGAGTTAAGACTTATAGTTTGCTTTGGGATTTGCTTTATCCGGAGAAGCCAGAGCAGAAACCTTACAGGGACATAGTGGAAGTTCTGGGAGCACATTTTTCCCCAAAGCCACTAGGAATTGCAGAGAGGTATAGGTTCTACCAAAGGAACCAAGAGGAAGGTGAATCAGTTGTACAATTTGTAGCAGCTCTGTGGATGCTGGCAGCACACTGTGACTTCAAGAACATGTTAGAGGAAATGCTGCGTGACAGGCTGGTGTGTGGCCTGCACAGTGAATCAACACAAAAATGTCTATTGACTGAAGGTGAACTCACCTTGCAGAAGGCTGTGGAAATTGCAGTCTCGATGGAACATGTCACCCAAGACATGCAATAGATCGGGGTCAGCATATGTAAAGTATCCCTACAACCTGCCCCCAGGGCACCGGGGAGACAGGAATGTTACAAGTGTGGGAAGCAGGATTACCTTGCATCAGAGTGCCAGTTTAAAGAACTACTGTGTCGACAATGTGGTAAAAGAGGGCACATTGAATGTGCCTGCTAACAAAGGAAGGATGAACCAAACAGAAGAGGCAGACCTGAGAAAAATGGGCCATTGGTTTGGCAGACTAAGAGGGAAATTCTGCATGCAGTAGAGCAGAATACAGGTGATCATAGCGACACCCAAACAGACGATGAAGATTCCCTGCATGTTTTGTCTATAACAGCCGGCCCGCGTAAATTCTGGGTGATACCTGTGTTGGAAGGCAAACCTATATGCATGGAACTGGACACTGGTGCAGCAGTTTCATTAGTTTCTAACATTGTATATGAGAAGGACTTTAGACATCTGCCACTTATGTCAACAGTAGTCATTTTGAAGACATATACTGGATAGACTGTTCCCCTGTTGGGTACTATTGATGTGAAAGTAGAACTCAATGGACAGACCACAAAGCTACCACTGTTTGTGGTGAGGAGAATTACCCAGCCGTAATGGGAAGATCTTGGATCAGGAAAATCCAGCTCGATTGGTCACAAGTGCATCAGTTGACTAAAGAAGAAATGAATCTAGCAGAGGTACTAACGAAACACACTGCTGTTTTTGGTGAAGACTTAGGCAGCATGAAGGGAATCACTGTGAAATTAAATATAAAGCCTGATTGCCAGCCAAAACATTTGAAGGCCATTGCCATCAGACCCAAGGTGGAGGAAAGCTTGGAGCGGTTAGTCAAGGAGGGAGTCTTGGTGCCAGTTACTCACAGCCAGTGGGCGACACCCATTGTCCCAGTAGTGATGAAGGATGGCTTCATTTGGATTTGTGGAGATTTCAAGGTCACTGTCAACCCAGTGTTCTGCTCCATCTCCGGCAAACCCCGGGGGAATTAGTCTGCCCCATGAAGAGGGGGTCACCACTAGCTAAAGATCCAGCCAATTAGGAGGCTTTCTGTCTCGAGGTGGATTACAGTGAACTTCTGGTGTGCCCACACCACAAGGTGGTATTGGTGGTGGTGTGACCACAGGTACTGGGGAAGTAGCTGGAACCGGGGAAGATGTTGTGTGCGGTTGGTCCAGGGAGGCTGAAGGCGTTGAAGGGGTGGCTGGAGCAGGAGAGACAGAAACAGTAGTTTCCCTAGCACCTAAACAACCCTCCCATTTATCACTATGACAAACCCAATGACCCTAGGTAGTCCAAAACACCACACCAACTTCTATTATTGCCAGTGGGTGCTGGTGGAGCGGGTAGTTTAGGAGGATGGGTTGGGGACAGGACATGGAACAGGACATGTGACTCATGTATTTTCTTGCCCCTGGTAGCCATGTTCTCCCCCCTCCCTTCCCCTCTTACAGAGGTAGAGGGGAGTGGCTCTGTCCTTCTCCTGCATTGCGCCACCACATATTGACGACGCTCCCTCGCAGCTGAGTGAATGAACAGGGATCTATTTCCAGTCCTGGAATCCAATCTTTCCTTCAGGGGCTTGGCTGGGGGAGTGACTTCCCCTTGCTGCCCCAAGCTGGCTGATGGACTGGTACCCAAAAGAACTGGTCTGGAAATGGGGCAGGAGAAGAAGAGGGGAAGTGGGAACTCTGGTTCACATGGCCCTTGCCCCTAGTAGTCAGCCTGGATGGAGAGGGGAGCCTGCTTTCCCCAGCCAGTCTCTCACAGGCGACTGTCATGCTGCACACAACAGCATCGCAACCAGATTGGGCTGCTGCAGAGTGTGGGCTCAGGAGGTGCTGGACTGACCTGTGTTACTGACAGGCTTGGCCAGCATGCAAGGGGGGGGGAGGGCTTTGGGTGGAAGGGAGACGGTTATCCCCCAAAGAGGAGGGGGATTTCACAGCCACAGAAGCATCACCTGCAAGCCAGAAGTGGCTGATCGCCTACACCCAACTTTTCTTAGTCTTGGCTGGTGCAGTGCGGGGCAGTGTATTAGGGAGAGGAGTGGCAGCTACCACCTTGCACAGTGCTGGAGAGGAGGGTCTGCTTTTTGGCTACAGCTGGTGCGGGAGGGCTGCTGCCCAACACTTCATATTCCCTTTACCTCCTAATCTTCACCATGTCTGCTGCCACTCCCACAGCAATTCCTCTCTCTTTTTGCCTATCCCCCATTGCATCCATTACCTAGTATTCTTCTTCGAGTGATGTCCTGTGGGTGCTCCACCTTAGGTGTTGTAGCATCCTTGCGCTGCTGCATGGAGATTTCTTAGCAGTTAAGCTCCCAGTCCACTCATGTACAGAAGATATCTTGCACTGGCTTCAATGAGTCTTCAGAGCACGTGCGGCTGTCTCCCCTCAGTTCCTTTTCAACTGTCCCCAGCTCTGCATTGGAGTCTCTTGCTCTCCGGTTCATCTCCTCACAGATTGACCTGCTTGACAGAAAAGAATTTTTTTTTTTTACTTACCTTTTCCTCAGAATTTCCATTCTTTTTCTTCATCTGAACTACTCTTGAAAAAAAGAGAACCCTTCGTTTCCCATACTTCTCTTCTTCTCCGTCTCCCGCTGTTCCCGATCCCACTTATATCTGAGAGAGAGAGAGAGAGAGGAAACAGACAGAAAGAAGAAGGATAAACACCAACAGAAATCCCATCAAAAAAGTCCACCACAAAGGCTAGAGCCAAAAGGACGCATTATCATCCCATCCTAAGCAGTTGGATCCGCTAAACAAATTGGCACCTGACAAGTCTCGTTCACCAGAATGGAACGAGCTTCTAATGCCTGCCTTGACACACATCACTGGCAGAGCACACAGCGCCGTGCAGGGACAAAGCTTCAGAACCGGTTCTGGACACTGTCATCACATTGGAACCGATGATGCTTGACACTGATCGGCCTGTACAACCAGATAAAAAATGTACCGCAAATGCGATCACTGACAGGAGAGAATCAACTATCCAAATGCAGCCTAGCATATTCCTCACCAAGAAAGAGGTCTCGTAAACACCACCATGTGTCACCTCCTAACTCTGCAAGCTCTTACTCCTCACAATCACAAAGTAGATGTTCCTCAACTGACACATACTATTACACTCATGACACATTGCAAATCACCCGCTCCCACTCTAAGTGGTTGTCTACAACAAGATTTTATGATTGCAGGAGATTGAGATCTCCTTGCCAACACTTCAACCATTCCTATCGCTCTCAGTATCGGCCACAGTGTTGTTACCATAGACATAGTCAGCACAGCAGAGAGCATAGGAGAAAACGCAGGCATGATCACTATGCATCGCCAGATAAACATTCTAGCCCTAGACGGGATGACTCTAGCCTCTTGGTGGCCAGACGTATATCAGACTCCCCAGGGCATTCAGAATTGGCTGCTTCTATTACCACAAAAAGGTCACAACCACCAGTGTGAGATTCATCTCCTACAGAGGAAGCACGTATGCCTTCCATATCCAGCCTTCCGGGTGATCCTAGACAGTTCAGTGAGCTCTTTAGGCAAGTCACACTGGAACTGGAAATACCCTTGGAAGAAGTAACAGAATCACAATATAAGCTGCTAAAAATTCTACACACAACAGGTTCATCTAAGATAGCACTCCCGATGGATGAGGTGATCATGGAGCCTGCTAAGGTGATTTGGCAGACCCCAGCATCAATATCATCAACTAGTAAACAAACAGACAGGAAATACTTTACTCCATCCAAGGGAATGGAATTTCTGTTTACTCATCCTGTGCCAAACTCTCTAGTTATTGACGTGGCAAATCAAAGAAATAAAAATCCCTGTTTTGAATCCACACCAGCAGACAAAAGCTGGAAATGTATAAACCTCATTGGAAGAAAGGTATATTCCCCCTCCACCCTCATTATGAGAGTTGCGAACTACCTGGCTTTGTTGTCTAATTATAACTGCAGCATTTTTGATAAGCTAGTGAAATTAATGCCTGACATTGCAGAGGGTGAAAAGGAACAATTTAAATCTATACTTACCGAAGGTCAGCAGGTAGCATGAACCTTCTTACAAGCTTCAGTGGACACCGTGGACATGACAGCTAGAATTATTGCAACAGCAGTCGTTGCAAGACAGGCATCCTGGCCTCATACAGCTTCCCTTCCATGAGATCTACAAAACAAGACAGAGGACTTACCTTTCAAAAAGGATCAATTGTTTTCAGAAAAGACAGATCAGGTATTGCACTCGATGAATGATTCTAAAGCCACCTTACAAACACTAGGCATATATCCTCCTAGCTTTAAAAGGAGGCCATTTAAGAATCAACAGTACCTACGTTGCTATAATCCTCACTATCAACCTCAATACCAGCCCAGGTCTTATGACCAACAACACAGGAGCAAACAGAGCTCATATAAGAGAAAACAACTGATGCAAACGTTGGTAAACAACAAGTCCGTACTGCCAAAGCCATAGTTCTGACACCTTGGTCAAGGGCCTGAGAACGCATACCCATTTGGCAGCATAAATCCTCAGGTGACTAATCTTGGTAGCCATTTAAGAAAATTCTATGATAATTGAGCTAATATCACTTCAGCTAGGTGGGTCTTGGACATAATAAACGAAGGTCTTACTATCCCTTTTATCACAATTCCTCCATTACACCACCTCTCCCCGTCCCTTTTTAGGGACCCATCTCAAGTCCAAGTCCTCAGGGAAGAGTTCTCTCAATTATTACATATGGGAGCAATTGAAAGAGTGCAATACCCCTGTCAGAAATTGGGTTTTTATTCAAGATACTTTGTCATCCGAAAAAGGACAGGTGGCTGGAGACCAATACTAGATGTAAGACCTTTGAATAGATATATTAGAAAGGAAAGATTCAAGATGGTAACACTTAACCCTATTATACCTATGCCGCAACAGGGCAACTGGTTCTCAGCCCTTGACCTGAAAGATGCATATTTTCATATTTTTATTCTTCCTTTCCACAGGAAATTCTTAAGATTCACACTTGATGGCCACGACTATCAATACAGAGTCCTCCCCTTTAGCCTCTCTGCAGCCCCTTGGGTATTCTCCAAGGTTTTGGCAGTAGTCACTGCATATCTCAGAACTCAAGGCATAATGATCTATCCATATCTCGATGATTGCTTAATTGTAGCAAGAACGTAAGAAGAAGCAGCATCTGCCACAAGAGTCACGATGGCACTGTTCAAGAACCTAGGACTCAGAATAAACATAGAAAAGTCCACTTTAATACTATCACAGAGGATAGAGTTCATTGGACCGCTTCTTGATTAAACATCCAGCAGAACAATTCTTCCTGAACCTTGTGTTACAGCCATCATTGATGTCATAGATCATGTACAAAATGGCGCTTACAGTTCCAACAAGGACTATACTCCAACTTTTAGGGCACATGGCAGCTGCCACTGCTGTTGTGCCATATGCAAGATGCAGAATGAGAGCCCTTTAAGCATGGCTCACAACAGTTTACAGGCCACATTGCCATTTGTTAGACAGGCTGCTTACCATACCATCCACTATCAAGAACTCCCTAGACTGAGAAGATGCCACTCAACCTACAACTAGGCATCCCCTTCACAAATCCATGACCATCAGTAATAATAAGAACAGATGCCTCACTTGCAGGTTGGGGAGCACATACCGAGACACACAAAATTCAGGACAGATGGAAAAGGTTAGAGGCATTAATGCATATAAAAGTCTTAGAGATGAGAGCAGTATGGTATGCGTGCCAATACTTCCTGCCAATAATCGAAGGCAAAACAGTGACCATCATGACAGACAACATAGCAACCATGTTTTATATAAACTTACAAGGCAGAGCAAGGTCCCCCTTGCTTTGTGCAGAGGCAGTAAAACTATGGAATTGGTGCCTCTCCCATTCTGTAACAATATCAGCCTCCTATCTGCCAGGAGTCCAAAATCTAATGGCAGATGCACTGAGCAGATTTCCTCTCACTCACAAATGGCAATTAGACAACAAGGTGGTCATGAAAATTTTCCAAAGGTGGGGCTTTCCATCCATAGACCTATTTGCCACATTCAGCAACAAGAAGTATCCACTCTTCTGTTCCAGAGCAGGAAATGATCCAAGATCCTTTGGAGATGCATTTGTCATAAACTGGTCAAGGGGCCTATTATATGACTTTCTTCCAATTCTGCTCATACAGAGTTATCCAGAAAGTAATTCAGGATTGGGCCATAATGATTCTCATGGCACCTGCTTGGCCCAGACAGATTTGGTATCCCCACTTACTCAATCTGTTGCTACACAACCATTTCGCCTTCCCGAGACACCAACACTCCTTTATCAACAAAACATAACACATCAACACCCCTATATTCCCAAACTCCACTTGACAGTCTGGTTCCTCAGTGGTTCCATGGAGCAGAGGTAGAGTGTTCTGAGCAAGTTCATGCCACCCTCCTAAACAGTAGAAAGCCAGCTACAAGGAAATCATACACTCAGAAATGGTGTAGGTTCCATTATTGGTGTCAAGATCATCGAGTTGTACCAAACTTGTCATCTATTCCACAAATCCTTGACTTTTTGTTAGAATTGAAATCCTTGCACCTATCAAACAACTTAATAAAGGTACATCTTGTTGCAATCTCAACATTTCATGACCACCTCTCGGGTACTTCCATTTCAAGTAATCCTGTACTGAAATGTTTTTTATCAGGATTACAAAAGATGTACCCCAATGTATGCCCTACGGCAATACCATGGGACCTAAATTTAGTCTTAAAAACTTTAATGAAACATCTGTTTGAACCAATGTCATCTTGCTTGTTATACTATCTATCATTGAAGGTGGCATTCCTCATTGTTATTACTTCAGCAAGAAGAGTAAGTGAAATAAACGTGCTCAGGGTGGACCTGCCATACACTGCTTTCTACACGGACAAAGTAACCCTTTGGCCAGACCCTAAATTCTTGCCAAAGATAGTCTCGGACTTTCATCTCAACCAGGTCATCCATCTGCCTACATTCTATCCAAAACTGCATCAAAGCCAGCATTAGGCTGCGCTTCACACTCTAGATGTTAAATGTACCATTGCATATTACTTAGATAGAACTAAATTCCGACAATCAAAAAGCCTATTTATCTCCTTTGCAGAATGTTCAAAAGGCAAAGCTATCTCCAATCAAAGATTATCAAAATGGATAAAAGACTGCATCTATGTGTGCTATGATTTATCCAACCACTCAGTATCCATCGATGTGCGCTCACACTCCACCAGAGCCATGGCTTCTACCATGGCTTTCCTAAACAATATTCTGATAACAGATATCTGTAGGGCAGCTATTTGGTCTACACTGCATACATTCATCTCACATTATGCACTAGATTTGTACTTGGCCAATGATGCTTAGACGGGCAGGGCAGTACTCTCAACTATACACGGAAACCTTCCTCCAACACTGAGAAACTGCTACACAGTCACCTAAGGTGGAGCACCCACAGGACATCACTCAAAGAAGAAGGAGTAGTTGCTCACCTGTAGTAACTCTGTTCTTCGAGATATGTGTCCTATGGCTGCTCCATCACCCTCTCTACCTCACCTCTTTCCTATTCACGATCTATTACAGATGGCTGGAGAGTCAAAAAGGAACTGAGGGGAGACAGCTGCCCACGTGCTGAAGACTCGTTGAAGCTGGGGCGAGATATCTTCTGTGCATGCGTGGCCTGGGAGCTTAACTGCTAAGAAATCTCCGTGCAGCAGCGCAGGGACTTTACGACACCTAAGATGGAGCAGCCACAGGACACGCATCTCGAAGAACAGAGTTACTACAGGTGAGCAACTACTCTATCTTTGGCAGGCTGCATTCTGGCCCTGGGCTGGGGATTGGACAAACCAAGTTTAGATAATTTTGAAACATTAATCTTTATCCAAAAAATTGGAAATTATCATAGGCAGTTGCTGAAACGCCCCCTGGGGAAGGCAAGCTCCCTCCTTGGCTGTCTCTTCTGCCCTAGGCCCATCCTCTGCTCTGCCCCAGGCCTCACCCTATCCCCAAACTCCACATCAGGCCCCTCAACACAGCTGCTGTATGGGTTTCTAGTTGACCTCCTCTCTTCTCCATTTCTTGCTCTTAGCTACTCTCCTTCCAGTATGAGCTGTAGCCTATGTGCCCCTCCAAAGGCAAGAACTGGGTTGGTGTAAGATGGGAGCCACTGTAGGATGACTCACTCAGCCTTTTACCTCCTCCCTGGCTGACTCGGGCTGTGATCAGCCGACAGACCCAGAAGTGGGGTACATTAAGCAGATCCCCCTAGGAAGCTTGGAGTGACATAGGAAGTGTGAGCAGGAGGAAGGAGAGTGCAGAAAGTCATCTGAGAGAAGACGAGCTGCTGGGAAAGGTCCATATCCCAGCAGAAAGACCTGGTGAATAGCTAGACAACCTCCCTCTGGCCTGAGCCTGACCTGAACGCTCACACACTTTCCTTCTTGCTCTGGTGCCAGGGATGTTGCCATATAGAAAGAAGATTTTGGGCACGGGCTGCCAAACCCACACCCCTCAAACATGGGTCCACTGAGATGGAGTGAGGAGGAATAAGTGGAGTTTGAGACCTTAATTTGGTGGTAGTGGTGGGGCAGCCATCATGGTGGTTCATGAATTTCAGCCCTGCCCCTTCCAACTGAAGCCTCCCTTCTTCCTTCCACCTCCTGTCACAGCTCTGCCCTTATGATGGCCTGACTGAGCACCAGCCACCACTAAGCGCCACCAGCCAGAGTTCCAGACCTGCCAGGTAGGTGCAGTGCCGCAGCACCAGTGGAGGTTGGCTTGATTGCTCCTGGAGCCCATGCCCCAGCACTGCACTGCCCCAACCCACCCTGGCCCCAGGCTGTCTGCTTTGACTGAGCCCCTGGAGCACTGGCCCTCCTTCCTCTAGGCTGGCCTGTAGCCTGCCAGCTTGCCAACACATCCTAGCCCTGGGCTGGCCAGTCCAACCCAGGCAGAAATAAGAGAAAGTTGTCCCACTTCCAAAATGGCACCTACAGAATCCTAGGGTGGGGCAAGGTTAGTCATGATTGCAGGGAATACTTAGGCACCTGAAACCTCTAGGTTTTTGGGTTGCCCCTAAAGCTGACCTGAGTACTCTTCCTAATCCCTATACAAAGGGAAAAACTAAACCCTAATTAAGCTATATGCTAAGTTTTTATAGATTTAGAACAATTGGGAGATAATACAATAAAAAGAGCAAGGAGTCTTGTAGCACTTTAAGACTAACAGATTTATTTATCGCATGAGCTTTTGTGGGAGAAAATCCCACTTTTTCAGACACTTTGAAGAGGGGGAACTTACAGAATGGGATGAAAATAAATGCAGGGGAGTGTATGAGAAGGGATCAGGCCATACTGCAACAGCAAATGAGAGCATTTGTCAAACAACAGCAAAAAGTTTCTCAACCCCATATCTAACAAACACATAACAGTGATAACACTGATTTAGGCCACTATAAATGAAAAAAAAAATGCAGTTGGTAATTACTTATGTGCTTTACCTTCTGCACTTCTCTAAGGGTATGTCCACACACACTCCTTATTTCGAAACAACAAAGGTTGTTTCGAAATAAGGAATGGCATGGCCACACGACGCACGGCCATTTCGAAAGAAGCAAACCGCTTCTTTCGAAATAGCCGTGTGCTTTTCGAAATAACTTAAACCTCGTTACCTTTCGAAACGGCATTGTCCCGAAACGGTTGTTTTGAAATAACGCCAATGGGACATGCCATTTCGAAACAACGGTTGTTTCGAAACGAGTTGTTTCGAAACAACCGTTGTAGTGGCCGTGTTATTTCGAAACAACCGTTGTTTCGAAATAACCGGCTGACCTTCCTCCCAGGGTGCACAGCACCCTGGGGGAACTTCCTGCTAGGGCGTGCCTGTTAGGCTGCGTGGCAGGGAGGCAGCTAGCAGGCAGCCATGGCCCAGCAGGCAGCTCCCTCAGCCGCAGGCCGCCGGAGGGCGCCCGTGTGGACCCGGGAGGACGTGTCCTGCCTCCTGGGCATCTGGCGGCAGCCAGACATAGTGGAGCGGTTCCAGGCCAGCCACCGGAACCGTGACATTTATGAGGACGTCGCGTCCGCGATGTCCCAGGCCGGGCACCCCAGGACCACAGAACAGGTGCGGAGCAAAATAAAATCACTCCGCCAGGAGTATGCCCGCACCCGGGATGCCTGGGCACTGGAGGGGCCTGGCAGCCAGGCCACGTGCCCATTTTACGAGGCCCTGGATGAATTCCTGGGCACACAGCCCAGCGGTGCCCCCACTGCATCCATTGACACCTCTGGAGGGCATCAGAGCCCACCATCAGGCCTGGAGGCAGCCTCCTCTGACGTCTCCGTCGGGGGACCACCAGCCGCACCACCAACAGCGGCGGAGGCTAGCCCCACGACCCCGGAGCTGTTCAGACCCATGGAGGCAGACAGCAGCACTGAGGAGCAGGGGCCCACCACCGCCCCAGGCTCCGAGTCAGACCCCGGGACAGCTCGGCGGACCTCTGGAGCCCCCGTGGGTAAGTACA
>ML682084.1:1932358-2008694 GCA_007922195.1 Podocnemis expansa
TTTCGAAACAACGGTTGTTTCGAAACGAGTTGTTTCGAAACAACCGTTGTAGTGGCCGTGTTATTTCGAAACAACCGTTGTTTCGAAATAACCGGCTGACCTTCCTCCCAGGGTGCACAGCACCCTGGGGGAACTTCCTGCTAGGGCGTGCCTGTTAGGCTGCGTGGCAGGGAGGCAGCTAGCAGGCAGCCATGGCCCAGCAGGCAGCTCCCTCAGCCGCAGGCCGCCGGAGGGCGCCCGTGTGGACCCGGGAGGACGTGTCCTGCCTCCTGGGCATCTGGCGGCAGCCAGACATAGTGGAGCGGTTCCAGGCCAGCCACCGGAACCGTGACATTTATGAGGACGTCGCGTCCGCGATGTCCCAGGCCGGGCACCCCAGGACCACAGAACAGGTGCGGAGCAAAATAAAATCACTCCGCCAGGAGTATGCCCGCACCCGGGATGCCTGGGCACTGGAGGGGCCTGGCAGCCAGGCCACGTGCCCATTTTACGAGGCCCTGGATGAATTCCTGGGCACACAGCCCAGCGGTGCCCCCACTGCATCCATTGACACCTCTGGGGGGCATCAGAGCCCACCATCAGGCCTGGAGGCAGCCTCCTCTGACGTCTCCGTCGGGGGACCACCAGCCGCACCACCAACAGCGGCGGAGGCGAGCCCCACGACCCCGGAGCTGTTCAGACCCATGGAGGCAGACAGCAGCACTGAGGAGCAGGGGCCCACCACCGCCCCAGGCTCCGAGTCAGACCCCGGGACAGCTCGGCGGACCTCTGGAGCCCCCGTGGGTAAGTACACCCCCTCACACGGGGGCACACAGGGCTGGGCCTGTCCAGCAGGTTCCGGGACGGGTGGAGGCTAGGGCCAGGCACCGGGGCGGGTAGGGCCCAGGGTTCGTGGGCACAGAGGGGCCCCCTGGCCACGGGGCCCACAGACACAGGTGTCACTGGGGAAAAAGGCCCTTGTGTGCCAGAGGGTGGTGACCAGGGACTGACTGGGAAAGATGCAGCAGCATCTTCCGTGGGGTGGACAGCAGGCAGGGCACACCACTGGCAAGTGGCCTCGGGAGACCTCAAGTGCAAGGCATGGCTGGGTCCAGTTCACCCTTGTGGGCACCACAAACATGTGTGCCTCCAGGGTACGGGTCCCAGATGTCTGGCAAAAGGAGACCATGGTCTCCTTTCCTGTGCTCTGTTCTTCTTGTTATCCTCCCATTCTCTGTCTGTCAGGCAGGTCACAATAGGGGGGTTTGTCAGGCTTTTTCCCAGAGGGGCTGACGGATCCTGGACTGCCAGAGTATACCGATTTATTTGGGTAACTGTCCCAGGGCGCCGTAAACCCTGATGACTACCTCGGCCAGACAACCGTCTTGCCCAGGGTCCTCCAATGTCCTCTGTCGGGTACCATCCCGGCCTCCGTCCGAGGCTTTGGGGGCCAGGAGTCCTACCCCAGGGCAATGTCCCACGGGATCTTGGGACCCTGACAGTCAGGGCAGAGGTGTGTGCTGCAGACAGGTGCACACAGATGGGAGCAGCAGGCGGCAGGGGCTAACTGTGTTTTTTGCGTCCCTGCAGCACGTCGCAGAGCCCCTCCCCGAGGGCCGGCACCCACGCCCGGACCCCACCGCCGAAGCCCCAGGACACCGCGGCGACAGCGGAGGGCCCCCAGGACCCGCAGTGAGCTCCTGGAGAGCCTGGAGGAGCTCGGGCGGGACATGCATGCCGCCACCCAGGCCTGGCGGCGTGAGCAGGCTCAGCGGCAGGCAGCTGGGCTCCGTGCCCTCGAGCGCCTCGCAGGCACGGAGGACAGGGCAGCGAGGGCATTGGAGGGCCTGGCCGTGGAGCTCCCAGCTGCCATCCGGGAACAGGCTGCAGCCATCCGCCAGCTGGCGGAGAGCCTGGCTCCCCGACGGCGCCGGGACACCTCCCCGCCCCAGCAGGGACAGCGGGCAGAGGGCAGCCGTGGCCGCAGGCGGGGCATGCCACCCCCCCCGGACCCTCCCACAGGCGCTGCCTAACCCCCCCCCCGCCCCAGGACCTCTTCACCCCACTCCCCCTGCCAAGTTCATGTTCCCTCCCCAAGTCCCCTCCCAAGTCCCCTTCCAAGTTCATGTTCCCTCCCCAAGTCCCCTCCCAAGTCCCCTTCCAAGTTCATGTTCCCTCCCCAAGTCCCCTCCCAAGTCCCCTTCCAAGTTCATGTTCCCTCCTCCGGACCCCCCCAGATTGCCCTGTCCCATATCACCCCCATCCCTTCCCTGATTGTGAATGTAAATAAACCCCTGGACAGTTATTCATGGTTGTCTGTGTTTTTATTGGGGGGGGGGTTGACAGTGTGGGTGGATGGGTGCAGGCTGGCTGTGGGTGGACGGGGGGAGATGGTGGTTTGGTGCAGGGCAGGGCTGGTCCTCAGTCTTCCTCCGCAGCGAAGCTGCGCCGGAGGGCATCGCGGATGGCAAGGGCTCGTGCCGATGGCTGCTCCTGAGTTGGCCGGGACCTTGGCTGTTCATACTCCCTGGCAAAGGCCTGGACCTCAGCCTCCCATGCGAGTGGGATGGGTTCCCCTTGCTGTTCACAAAAGTTGTGCAGCACTGCACATGCCGCGATGGCTTGTGGCAGGCTGCGTTCAGCGAGGTGGAGGCGGGTGAGCAGGCACCTCCACCGGGCCTTGAGGCGTCCGAAGGCCCGCTCGACCACCTGTCGACAGTGGGCGAGGCGGCGATTGAACAGCTGCCGACTGGGGTCGAGTGGCCCGGCGTAGGGTCTCATTAGCCAGGGCCGCAGGGGGTAGGCCGCGTCGGCCACTATAAGAACGGGCACCTCTACACCCCCAAGGTGGATGGTGTGAGGGGGGAAGTGGGTGCCCGCCTCCATGCCCCGATACAGGACAGAGTTGCGGAGGACCCTGGCGTCATGGGCCCTGCCTGGCCATCCCACATAGCAGTCCTGGAACCGGCCCTGGTGGTCCACAAGGGCCTGCATAATGACTGAATGGTACCCCTTTCGGTTGCGGTACACCGCAGCCCTGTGCTCCGGGGCACGCACAGGAATATGGGTGGTATCCAAGATGCCGGCACAGTTCGGAAAGCCAAGGGTGGCCATCCCAGGCATGGTGCCCTGCAGGTCCCCGCGCCTCACCAGGCGCCGTAGGAGGACCTGATTGATGGCCCTGGTGACCTCGAGGACAATGGCGCTGGTGGTGGACCTCCCGACGCCGAACAGGTGCGCCACTGCCCTGTGGGACTCCGGGGTGGCCAGCTTCCACAGGGCGATGGCCACTCGTTTGTCCACCGGGACGGCAGGCCTCATGGGGGTGTCCCTGTGGCACAGGTGTGGGGCGAGTTCGGTCACCAGGCGGGTGAAGCTGGCCCTGCTCATTCTGAAGTTCTGGCGCCAGAGGTCGTCACCCCAGGTGCGCAGGACGACCCTGTCCCACCAGTCGACGCTGGTCTCACGCGCCCACATGCGACGGGGCACAGGGAGGGGCAGAAGCAGTAGCTGAGGCCTGAGGATGAGGTGGATGTAGTCCTCAGGTAGAGGCCAGTCCTCCTCGGGGGCTACGAACAGCGTCTCCCACAGGTGCTGGAGCCCCTCGATGCGCGCCGAGGGGTCGGGTGCTGGACGGCGCTGTCTAGGCAGCCGAGCACTGTCCATGGCTTGCAGCACGCTGCTAGCGTTGGTGGACAGCGAAGTGAGGTCAGGGCCAGCTTTTATGTGATTGGCTACCAACATGGCCACCGATGTGGCCCAGGGAGGCGGCCATATTGCCACACCTCCCATGCTGCACTGCCCCTGGGTCGAAATAGCAAGTCCACACTGTGGAAACGCTATTTCGATTCCCGTTTTTGGCTTATTTCGCGGACACAGTTTTGTTATTTCGAAACAAGTTATTTCGAAATAACAGGTTCTTTCGAAATAGCTTGTTTCGAAATAACAAAACTGTGTGTAGACATAGCCTAAGTGTAGACAATGGGGAAAGTCAGTTTTTTTTAATAGTACTTCATTTCACTTTGTGTTCTATAAGTTTTTGTTCTATAAGTGCTCCAGTTTTTGAATTGCAAACACTGAACAGGAATCCTGGTTTAAGTCTAGAAATATTTTCAGTCAGATACATCACCTTTTAATATATATATATATATTAAATAAGTGATAGGTGCTCAAACTAAGAGAGTGCTGCATGCCCTGGCTGGAAGCGGTTCCTGTTATTTAGAGGGCCGATACAATGGTGGCATGATTCCAGTTTATTCTTGGGCATGAAGTTTTTGGAGGATTTTTTTTTAGATTTGGAGATTTTTTCCATAATGAGAAGAATGTTCAGATTCTGTGCTGTTATTTTAGCTCATGCTGAACTACAGGGGTAAGATGAACATTTAAAAGCTGTCAGGGAGGAATGTAGTAGAGAGAAAATGTATGTGCAGTATAAATAACAAATGGGGGAGGGTGTGAAATTAACGATGGCTTAATCTAGGGTGTAGCTGTAAGGATTTAAGGAAGTAAATGTGACAGATTGTTCCACACATCCAGTCCAGTGTGCTGCTGTGACCTGCCCAATTCCTGCTCCTGAACTCCTATTTGTGCCACTTTGCCAATTGACCACTCACTCGATTCAGTCCACCCCAGCCTCTGGTGTGCATTTGGTCCCAAGCAGTAGGTGTGTACCCTGTGGCTACATGAGGACAGCCCCCCAGCAAGCTCTGCCAGACCCAGTTACATCACCAGCAGCCACTGTCTACAGGGATTGGTCCCAATCCCAACCACCATATACTCACATCTGTCCATTTAACAAAGAGATGGATCATGCCCAGCCTTCTTCACTCACTGGTTGTTTCGAAATAAAAAACCCTATGTCCACGCAACGTTTTCCTGTTTTGAAACGACAGAGCCTGTCGTTTTGAAATAAGAGCCATCGTTTCGAAACGGCTTAAACCGCTTTCGTTTCAAAACAACGGTTATTTTGAAATGACTTGTTTTGAAATGACACCGTTTGGACACATTATTTTGAAACAATGCTTGTTTTGAATTAATGGTCCTGACCTTCTTCAAGTTAAAGAGAGGATCCCAGGCTCAGTGAGGTTGAAGCCAACTCTGCAAAGAAGTGAAAAGTGCAAAATTTTAAAGGTACCTGGATGAAAATAATGGAAGCTAGAGCAGTGAGACTGATAAGAAATTCTTTTTCTCAGTAAAAACTGAGAAACAGCAAGAATTTTCCAATAAATTCAAAATGATCAATTTCAAAAATACAGATAACAATTTTCCCATGAAATGCTTAATTTTTATATATTGTTCAAAAATCTAAAACATTTGTAAGAAATTGGATGTTTCTTTCTCACAAAAAAAAAAATCGCTCACACTCAGCCTCCGAAGTCCTCCCACTCCTGGGGGCAGCAACCAACATTGCTCAATCAGAACCTCCTGCCTCCTAGGGGCAGGATCTGACCCCCACCCATATACATAGCAAGTTAAGTGAGGTAGGGGGCAACAATGGTTATGCAGGACTTCAAAATTCTTTTATTCAACACTGTTGATCCCCTTGCATACACAGCTTGCCTGAAATTATCCCTTCAACGCTTCATGTTCCTATACCTCCCAGTCCTTTCTCTGTCTGCTGCCACTCACACAACAATTCCTTTCTCTTTATGCCCATCCAACCTTTGCCTCCATTTTCGAATGAGCTATGCTGGTGGTGACTGAAGGGAGTCACAAGATACATTTCTATCCTCCTTAATGCATGGTGTGTGGAGACAGAGCCACCAAAGCTCTCTGCTCCTGTCTCTGTCCCTGATTCTATAAATAGTCTTGCCTGGTCTGTAGTGTTCTTCTTCGAGTGCTGCTCGGATTCATTCAGTAATAGGTGTGTCTGTGCTGCAGCGCACAATTGGTTGGAAACATTTTTGCCCTAGCCTGTCAAAACAGGGCCAGCGGCCACCGCCCCCTGGCCACCATGGCTATATATGCGGCCACTACCCCGTACCTCCTCGGTTCCATTGTCTGCCCTCAGTGATGGTATTGGAACAACCTGCTCCTTGTGATCACACAAGCAGCCTGTCTTTGCATCTTTTATGAGCCACTCGCTCGACTGGGAGAACTTCTTTGTGGACATTATTCCACCGAAAAGCACTACTCTCACTGAGCGTGCAGCTTCAGAGCAGGAACATCACTCCTACTTGCCTCCTGCCATGCCAGGGTTTAAACCTTGTGCTGCCTACAGCAAGGCCTTTCCGCAGGATGATCCCCATGAGAAGTGCCTCTGGTGCCTGGGTGAATCCCATCTGGTCACTGACTGCTCTATCTGTTGGTCCTTAAAACCATGGACCATTAAGGACAGAGAGCAAAGGAGCCATGTGTTGGCCTTGGAGCAAGTGCGGCAGCCTACCCCTGAAGCTTCGGGGCTTCCCTTGTCACCACCTGCCCGCTTGGGACTGAAGCCTTCCCTCCACCGCTCTCCTTGAGAATGAAAGAAGATGAGCTTAGTACCGGTGTTAGTACTGAAGCGTCGGCACCACTCTATGTCCCTCACCTGGGGGCTGCCTCAGGACCAGCAGGAGTCGTGCTGGTCCCTACCACTCCAGAGGCCTTTGAGGCAGCGAAGGTGCTCCTCCTCCTGCCAACGCCTCCCACCCCGGTGCCCCCCAAGAAAAGGGATAAACTGGCCTTCACTTCAGAAGCCTGGTTGCCCTGAAAGTGGTACCAAACTCTGTCACCAATCTCGGTGCTAAGTTCCCTGGCTCCGGAGTCAGCCATAAAAAAAGGCCCCAGTACTGCTGTGTCTTCCCCTCAGCACTGTGTTAGCCTGCCTTCTCCAGCACCACAAACATGGCCCTGTGAGGTTTCTTGATTTCTGAGCGCTGAGGAAGGTGTCTCGAGGGGGAGTATATGGCCCCATCCATGACGCTTGGTACTGACCCCCTACAGGTACCAATCCTATGAACGGTCTCCCCAGGAGACCCCAATGGGTCCCCGCAGTACCATTCCACCCAGCCCAGCCCCGTGTCCTCCAGCACTGGACAGAGCCCTGAACCCCATGCCCCCTCCTACACTGGGGTCCTCATGGCACACTTCGAGCTCCTTTGCCATGTCTGCGCTCATGTGGGGTTGGAAGCTCATTCTCCCATGGGGCCTAGTGACACTTTGTTCAGCCTGGTGTTCACTTCACCTGAGCCCATAACAGTTCCACGTCGGGTTGGCAAACCCCTGGGTCCATTTTGGACACGGTGGGCCATAAATACCCAGTCCCTGCAAGGGACTTTCCTTTCCTCACCCACCACCTGGCACTGTCCCAAGAGGCATTGGAAGCAGCACTAGGCCCAGGGCAGGATTCTCATGATCCTCTCCTGGCATCGAGGGATGCAAGGGAGTTAGATCTCCTGGGGCAGAAGGCTTACTCCTTCTCTACCTTCCAGCTGCGGGTAGCCAATAATCAGGTCTCGGTAGCCAGATATGTCATGGACGTGTGGGAGTTCAGACATTTACTCTCACAGGGGAATAGAGTGGACTATGACTCCTTTCTTGAAGAGGGCAGAATAGCATCCCAGGACCTGTTGTTATCTGCCTGGAACACCATGGATACAGACCCACAGTGTGGCCTCAGCCGTAGCCGTGCAGTGGGCAACATGGCTCCAGGAGGCAAGGGTGCCCCCCTCCTCCCGGCAGGTCATACTTGACCTCCTCTTTGAAGGTTGGCCAAAATGGATGCCATGCTTCATAGTGCCCAGGACCCACGAGGGGACATAAAATACTTAGGTATGTTGCCTTCCTGGCCTACTAGCTGCCCCCCTAGCCTGTAAGGGACAGTCAACACTTATTCTTTGCCCTTCTGGCTTGCTTCACTGGGTACCTTCCACTCTACTTAAGGTCATGAGTACAATTTGAACTTTGCAGAACCTCCCATTCCCTCAGTTGGTGGGCCAATTGGCCTAACTTCAAACCGGGATTTCCGCTTTCCCCCCTCTTGGGAGAACATTACCTGGTCTACTTCGAGTACAAGGAGAGAAGTGCACTCACCCTGCGTGGGAGGGCGACCCTGAGACAAGATCCTAAGCCAGGGTACTACCCTCCTGCCACAAGAATCACCTGGTGGTTCCGTCGGAATCCCCTAAGGATTCTTCCTCTGTGGGGGTGCCCGCCCGCTTCTCCTCCAGCTGCTGCCATATCTTGTTACCTTTGAGGACCTGTAAGCATTAACACCTGGGTAGCCCTCTTATTTACCTCGCAAGAAACTACCCTTGAAATCAGGGACTACTGGGTCGTGGTTGGAGGAGCCCTTCCTTCACCTGCCCTCCCCTATCTCATAGCAGAATATCCTGTCATTACGTGACACGATTGGTTGTATGCGTGAAGGATTGTACGACCAAATACCCTGCACTTCCATACACCTCGAATGACCAACTGGAATCCATCTCCCGATGGTCTCTAATACTCCCCTCCTTAATATTTCCCCTTTTTCCTTAGAGGATGCCCTCTCCTAAGGTTATGTGGGGTGCCTGAAGGCTCCCTGCATTGCACTCCCTCGAAGGGTGGCATTTTCTTCCTCCCTTGGGAAGACTATCTCCCATATGTGGTTCACGAGTCTTGGACACTGGGCACTGACATTGTTCGTGCCTCTGGTGACTCCCACTTTTCCAAAATACTACTACTACTACTACTAATCCCTACTGATTGGTCTACTGAAGGGCTGGACTCTGTGCCTTTTTCACCTCCTCCCCCAGGCCATTTGGGGTTTTTCGCCTCAGGTTCGCAAGACCCTGTCAGCTTGGTTACACCCGCCCTCAGGATTTGAATCGGCAGCCTTTGGACCCCTTCTCCATTGACTGCTGAGCCAGTAGCTCATGTTTACCCTAGCTGGTACTCCCTGGGTGCACATGCACTTTTCTACTTTCCCACGTAGAGGCCTCCTAAGTTGAGAACCCTCTGGTGCAGCTATACCTCTCCTTCCCTGGTCAGGCCATCCCCAGTCCTCCCTGCTAACACATTCTAAGGACTCCTCACCCTAGTGGAACAACTTGCTTTTTTCCCTTATCTCCCTCCACTTAGAAAAGGAAACCCCCATGTCTTCTGCTGGACTGAAGCCTCCCTTGCTTGGCTAACTACGCAATCCCCAAACCGCCGGGTGCAGAATAAGTCATGCAGAATCATAGTACCAGTGTGGTTTGGGATAGTCTGGAGGTGCTAAGATCATTGGCTCTGTCCTCCTTGTCTCCATAAGAACACTGTGTATTAGAGGAAGTGGCACAAGGACCTACAACAAGGGCCCTGCCCAGGGGAGCGGGAACGCACCCACAAGCTAGCCCTGCCCAGACCATTGAGAAAGCAGAATCAAGGACAATTGTGAGTTCATCGGGTCAATAACAATTTGACCTGGGTAGTCCCTTGTGTAGCCTTCTCCTTCTAGGTTTGGAATGAATCCCCATCTGACTGCAAAGTGGACCCTCTCCCAACTCACTCTGAATGCACCAAGCAGTTCAGAGGGCTCCAGGGTCTTATGCCCATTGTCACTTTCCTCACCCACCAGTTCCACAAGGGTCACTAGTAAAGCCACTGATTGATGGCAATTCTTTTATCCCAGCCATGTGATATCACAGTCAATGGTCCGTTTATCCCTACCTTCTGTATTCCAATCCGGATCTCTTTTTCCCTGGTTCTGTCCAGTTCTGGCATGGGTGTTCAACAGGCCCTGGTCCCATTTTCCCCTCTTCTTTGTACATGACATCTCCCTTCTCTAACGTAACCTCAGTGTCAGGTCATCCTTGGGCGCGCTTCCTTTCCACTCCGGGGTACCTAACAGAGGGAGTAACCGGTCTCCCAACATACTTCACCACTCTCTTCAAGGGTCTTTCTACCCAGACCCAGAGATTTGCTCATATTCTCAGCTCACTCTCCACCACATGTTTCTTGGAGAGGAATATGTCATATGCTCCAAGGGAATTTTATGGCCTTAGTCAGCTGTTGCTCTCATCCATTCCCTCCCCCTAGTTGCTGCACCCCTAGCAATAGGGGGGTGCACCCTAACATGGTGCCCATATCCTTACTCCCAACCCCCAATCAAACAGAGCTGGGGTCATTTTCCTTCTATACCTAGACCTTAAAGGTCTTCTTCCTGCTCTCACCCTAAGGTGGTAGTTCAACCTCTTAGCCTGTGGCTCGTTTGACCATTTGGGGCCTCAGGTTTCCCTGCCCTTCATCTGTTGGTAACTACATCTACCCACAGGCCTCTGAAGGGGTGCTCTTGGCATCCAATTTCCACTCTGGGTTGCCCACCAAGGAACTACATTTACTAGGTGGTCATTTATTTTCTCCATACTCCTTTGTGATTTGTTTCTTTGGCTGGATCAGTAAGGGGGTTTTTCTCCTTCTCCTTCTGTTTCTGCCTCCATGTACTTGCTAGTAGGCCGATCTTTTCCTCTGGGGCCCACATTAGCTTCCTCATTACCAGCTAAGCTTCATATTGTAGGCCTAAGACCAGGGGACGTATCCGGTCTGCACTCCTTGACAGATGCTTACCACCAGCCTCCGATGTCCCCAATTGAAGGCGCCTCACCAATCATTGAATCGGTGGCTGCACTTTCATTTTTTCCTGTGATAAGGTGACTTTAGGCCGCCTGCTGCTCCTGTTGATCTCAGACAGGGAGTACTTGAGAGATGAAGGCCTTTACTTTTCCCCTGTAGGCCAGGCCGTACTACCTACTGGCCTCCCTTTGCCTGGGCCACTGGCCTTTATGGGGGGTGAAGTGTTGAAGGTGGAAAAGAATCCAACTCTGCCCAACATACATTAGCACAGCTAGCAGTCACCTATTACTGAATGTATCCAAGCAGCTCATCTCAAAGAAGGATGGTTACTGGTAAGGAACCCACCGTTCCTTCCTGGATGCATGTGTCTCTCCACTGGGAATGCAATGTCTGCTCCCTCCCTTCAGCATACAACTCAGCAGGGCCATAACTATGGATTTGGGTGCCCAGGGCAAGTAGCCCCAAAGGCACCCCAACTCCCAACCTGGGCCCCAAAATGGGGCCCATCCGTCCCAGCGGCAGGGGGTCTCTTCCCCCCTTGGCAGCCAGAGCCAGTTGGGGGGGGTCTCTTCCCTGCTGCTGCCAGAGCAGGGTAGGGGGCAATGGTACCTCTAAGCTGATGATGCAGCTGAGCAAGCTCCCCAACCCCCACTGGTCCCTTCCCCACTGCCCACTGGCTCCCCAAGGGCATTCATAACTTGCTCAGCTGCATCATCATCTTGGAGAGAATATTTGGGGGGGGGGGGGTAATAGGCACCTATATAAGAAGTAGTCCTGAATATCAGGACTGCCCTTATAAATATCAGGACTGTCCCCCAAAATGCAGCAGAGACTACAGGTTGGGGCTGGCCTTGGAGGCTGTGCATGGCAATGAAAGACCAATGTTTAACAATCAAAGAAAACCTGTGCAAATCACTGATTACACCAGATTTTTTACAGGTTTAGATTCCATTCCCCTCTATGTCTGTGCATGAACCATGGGCTCTGACTGCCCTGTCCCAGTAAAGCTCAAGCATGGAAGTTTAGGGGTGTAATCAGCCCCTATTTGCCTTTCCAGTAAGTGAGCAAGGCAGCACCAGGCACATTCAAACCACTCATTCCCCCTGCCCCTTTACATTTTAAATTCCCTTCTTTTCTCTTCTACTTTCTTCAGCTTACCTGCTCCTAGCTGCTCCTTGCACCTGAGGGGTGCTTTAGAGTGCTTTTTAGTGGCTTTTTTCTGTCTGGACTCCCTGATATCTGACCCTTGCTGTCAGCCGAGTGCCAGAGGCTGCTGAGGGTGGCCAGTGGGTAGACAGAGATCTCCATTCAGGGTCTGAAAAAAGTCTCAGTGATTTCTCCATTAAAAGGAGTTTTAGCTGCAAGTCTCTCACCTTTCTTGTCTTTGCTTTTAACCTGAGACAATGGGAACACTTCTCAAGTATGTGAGATTCCCTGAGGCAATGGATGCACTGAAAATGTCTCTCTGAGAGTCGGATTGAGAGTCTGTAAATCAGGAGCCAGGCATGCCTGGGTTCTTTGTAAATTTATGTTGTTACGGTGGAAAAGTACGGAAGGAAGGAAAGGAAAGGTAAGAAATTCTTGGCTTTTTTTTTTTTTTTGCTTGCTTTAAACAAGGGGAAGGATAAACCAAAGGGTTTTTGATAGGTGAAGAGTTAAACGGCTATACCTAAGGGAGAAGCTACCTATAAGAGGAGGCACTGCTGAAGGCTCAGTCTCAAGCCACTGGCAGGGTGGGAGGTTTGAAAACTCCCTTCTCCTTCGAGCGCTGCTCACATCATTCAGTTACAGGTGTCTATGTGTCGCAGCTCATGGTAGCTTGGAAAGTCTTCAGCATTAGCCTGTCAGGTCAGGGCACATGGCCAACGCCCCCTCTGTGCTGTGACCATGGCTATATAGGTGACCGTGACCCTGACCCTCCCAGTTCCTTTTTCCACCATCAGCGTTGGTTTTGGATCAGCATAAACTTGCGAAATGCAAGTGCCTGCCTTTCACGCGAAATTCAAGATGCCTGGTTTCAAGCTGTGCTTAGGGTGCTGCAAGGCTTTCCTGCTGGATGACCCACATGAGAAATGCCTCGTTTGCCTGGGTGAGTCACACCCTGTGGCAGAGTACTCCATTTGCCAGTCCTTCAAGTGGAGGACTTGGCTAGAAAGGGAGCGCCGCCTCCTCTTGATCTCAGGGAGTGGAGCTACCATCCCAGAAACTGGCCAAGCCATGAGCGCTCTGCCACACCCCTGATTGGCCTGGGTTCAGGATCCCCGCCACCAATTGTCAGTACCAGGCTCGAAATCTCAACCCACCATGGTACCACCCCAGCATCGAGCTTTTCTGTCAACAGGCAGCTTCTCAGTCGTCCCAAGAAGGGTATCACCACAGGCAACCCTGATGGCCTGCCACAGGCACCAAAATCCGGCTCTGGTGCAGAAGAAGAAAAGGACCAAAGAGGCACTGTCTTCATCAGCATCACAGGACCCGGTACCACCCACGGGTCCGCCAGCAAGCTTGGTATTGCCGGCAAGCCCAGTACCACCAGGCTCGCTACCACCAGCTGATTCAACGCCAATACCCTCACCACCATGTAGCCCAATGCCAGGACCAATCACAGCACCTCCCAGCCCTCCACTGGTACCACAGTCCAGTGCAGAGGGGCAAGAAACCCCACTCCAGTGCTCCTTTGAAGAGCTCTCGGTACCGGGCTCCCGGACATCAGGAGGAGAATCTTCCAGATCGTCGTCCGAGGACTGCTTCCCTCCCATACCAGGAGGAGTGTTCGAGGAAGAGGCCTTGAAAGAGCTCCGTATCCTTGAGCTCAGTGAGGTCAAAAAGACCACAGATACAGGGAGAAGTTTCTGCTCCCCCCATGGCACCTATGCCTCTAGCAAGATCACCTCATAATGAGTAGACCCTCGATTGGCTGAGCACAGCAACTGATGACGCTTCCTCTCACTATGCCCGGTCACCACTGCCGGAGTCCTTGGATTTCTTCGATGACGAGCCTGACCCTGACTCTACACAATGTAGTAGATCGTGGGCCCAATACTCCTCTTCACCTGATGAGCGCCTAATTGACATATCCGCTGACCACGAGGGAGACCCCCGTGTCTAGCAGGACCTCCTCCGCTGTATGGCGGTGAACCTAAAACTGAAATTAGGAGTGATCCAGGAGGAAGATGACTTCCTCTTCGATGCATGCCATAGAGCTCCTCCAGAGAGGGTGGTAATTCCCTTAGACTCGGGAGTATACCACATTCTCCAGGAATGCTGGCAAACGCCTTTCTCAATTCTGCCAGTGTCCAGAGTTGCGGATAAGAAATACTACATCTCTCCAGAGAGGTTATCTTTCTTATTCCATCATTCCATTCCAGGGTCCCTGGTGGTGGATGCTGTAAACCAGAGGAAGAGACAGGGCTAGCGAGCTCCATGCCCAAGAACAAAGAGGCAAAGAAGCTCGACCTCCTGGGAAGGAAAGTTTATTCTTCCACTGCCCTTCAGCTATGTATTTCCAGCCATCCACCCTTAATGATACGCTACATCCTCAACCTGTGGGAGGCCACGTGAAACTTTCGCACAGCTATCTCTGAGGAGTGCCTGAGAGATTTCAAAGCAATGCTTGAGGAGGGAGAGAGGGTGTCCAGGGAGGCTCTGGTGGCAGCCTGGGACGCAGTGGATACAACCACCAGCACTATGGCTTCCGCAGTTGTCATGCACCGGTCGGCCTGGCCCCAAGGCTCAGGCCTATCCATACAGATGCAACAGATTATTCAAGACCCCCCCTTTGAGGGCCCATATCTCTTTGCCCCTTCCACAGACACGAAGCTCCATGGTATGAAAGACTCGAGGGCTATGCTTTGATCCCTGGGGATATACACTCCACAACCCAAAAGGCGTTTAGCGAGACCACATCAACAGCTCCAACAGCAGCTACAGCAGCTAAAACAGCAGCTCCAACTGCAGGGTCAGTTCCTGAGATCCCTCCAGTTTCCCCAGTGTCACCTTGGGGACCTGGATAAGGACAGGAACCGCTCAGGTAAAGGGGGAAAACTCAGTGCCTCACAGTCTGGAAGGTGTGGGCAGGGATCTGACTGCTTGTCTGGCTGTAAACAGCGTTTTCGACAGTCCCCTTGAGGGCAGTGCTTCAGGGCCCCTGGTTTCCCCCCACCACCCATGCCACTTTGCCTCCCAGTGGACCCGCATCACATCAGACCAGTGGGTCCTTGACACAGTGGCATGAGGATACCGTATCCAGTTCCTTTCAATCCCATGGGAGAGGAAACCACCCCCTCATGCAGCACTGAGGAACTGGGAACCGTCAAGCAGGCTCGAGGCCAAATGCCAAAAACTCCTCTCTCTCAGGGCCATAGAAAGAGTCCCCAAATGAGAAGGAGGCAAGGGGTTCTACTCCCACTACTTCTTGGTCCCCAAACCCAATGGAGACCTACGGCCGATTCTAGACCTCAGAGCGCTAAACAAGTACATAAAGAGAATAAAGTTCTGCATGGTTTCCCTGCCCCAGGTTGTCCCCTCCCTGTCCCCAGGAGACTAGTTTGTAGCCCTCGACCTAAAGGACACTTACTTTCACATAGCCATCCAACCCCACCACAGATGCTTTCTTAGGTGGCACGGGACCGCTACCAGTTCACCACTCTCCCCTTCGGGCTATTGCTAGCTCCCAGGGTGTTCATAAAATGCATGGCACCGGTTGCAGCATTTTTACACAAGAGGGGCATAAGAATCTACCCCTACCTAGACAATTGGCTTATAGCTGGCAAGTCAAGTTGCCAAGTGCAACATCATGTTGACCTGGTAGTGAAACTTTGCAGGTTTCTTGGCTTCTGTATAAACACAGAGAAGTCAAAGCTCTGCCCCACTCAGGATATAGAATTCACAAGTTGTGACTAAATGCTGGACAAGGCACAGCGTCCTTGCCCCTGTCAAGATTTTGGTCCATTTGCACTATCATTATGGAACTGCCAACGCCGGGTCTAACCACAGCGCACTGGTGCATGCAGCTTCTGGGCTGCCAACGTGGTATTCCGGACAGCACACTTGAGGATGAGACCCTTCCAGCTCTGGTTCTCCATGATGTTCTGGCCATGGAGAGACCGTCTGGACAAGGTACTCTCAGTCCCCCAGCACACCCTAGAGCCCCTCCAAATTTGGAGGGATCCCCACTTTGCGATGGGGGGTATTCCGTTCAGGGACTCCAAGCCCTCAGTGACCCTGATAACGGATGCTTCGGACTCAGGTTGGGGAGCTCATTTATCTGGGGGCCTCTCCACACAGGGTCTTTGGAGCCTGAGGACAAACTCCTCCACATAAATGTGAAGGAGCTCCGGGCCATCAGATTGGCCCGCATGACCTTCCTGGACAAAATCTGCAACAGAACAGTCCAGGTCCTCACGGACAATACAACGGCTGTGTTTTATACCAACTGGCAAGGGAGGGGTTTGCTCCTTGGCCCTATGCAAGGAGGGGTGCAGACTTTGGCAATCAGCGATAGATCAACACCAGTTGCCTCTCACCTACCCGCGGTAGACAACAGCTTGGTGGACTCACTCAGCAGAAAACCCCTAGTGAATCACGAGTGGTCCCTTCACAACAAGGTATTCTCCCTGCTGATAAACAGATGGGAACACCCCCCCCCCCCAGGTGGACCTGTTTGCCATGGAACAAAACCACAAATGTCCTCAATTTTCTTACCTCCAGGGTTGGGAGGCGGGATCTCTCAGTGATGCTTTCCTCCTCAGTTGGTCGGAGGCCCTGATGTATGCGTTCCTGCCAATTCCCCTAATCCACAGAGTGCTACTGAATGTCCTTGCGGACAGAGCACATATCATTCTGATAGCTCTGGACTGGCCCAGACAACACTGGATCCCGCTCTTGCAGGACATGTCCATAAGGACCCAGCTCCAGCTCCAGCTCCATCTCCCTCAGTGGGCGGATCTCCTACCACAGGACTCGGGATGCCTTTGACACGCTGAACCCAGGTCCCCCACATTTGACAGCCTGGATGCTCTCTGGCTCAGTGAGCAAGAGAGGTGCTGCTCGGATAGGATTAAGAAGGTCCTGGATGGTAGCAGACAACCTTCCACCAGGTCCACCTACATGGCAAAGTGGAAGCCCTTCTCCACTTAGTGCCATGACAAAGACATAGACCTTATCTCCGCACCAATCCATACAACTCTGGACTATCTCTTAGACCTAAGAGAAAAAGGTCTATCTCTGTCCTCACTAAGAGTCCACCTAGCGGCAATTTTGGCCTTCCACCAAAGAGCTGATGGTGCCCCAGTCTTTTCACACCCCATATCTCACAGGTTCCTGAAAGAGGTGGAAAAGCTTCTTCCCCGCCCTCATAAGCCCACCCCTCAGTGGGATCTGAAAGGTGTGCTATGGGCTTTGACAGAGCTGCCCTATGAACCCTTGGATTCAGTTACTCTGCTGGTGTTGTCTTGGAAGGTGGTGTAATAATCCTTGGGGAGGAAGGGGTTAACACTCTGGTCAGTGAGTCCAAGGACAGCCAATAGGAACAAAGCACAAGTTTTTGAATTGGAGCAGCAGCCTTGCTTGTTCCTGTTTGGATGCAGCAGAGCTCCTGGGAGGATCAGGAGGAGGCCAGAGGGGCCTGAGGAAGAATCCAGCAACATCCTTACCAAAGATAAGTTAAGTTTGTTACTGACCAGGTATGGGTAGAACAGGGAACGTGTACTTAGACACAGTCAGGGTATTTTCTTTGTTTTTGGCTTGTTTTTGGATTTCTCTGTGCTGAGCATATGTACCCCCTCCCCCTATCCTGTAACTACCTGAGGTAATTCCCAGAGAAGCAACTCTCTGTGTTTTTATCTGTTCTCTTTAATTAATGATTTTACCTTTTAAGTAAGTTTTGATTCTGTGTCCTGAAAAGCAAGAGGTTTGTGTGCACGTGCCTCAGACTGCACAGCCAGCTACTAAAAGGGACTCTGTTTCAGTTCCAGCTCATATTGCAGCTGGGGTTCAGTCACTTTCCTGAGGGAGGAATAAAAGTGATTGCAAGTACCTTGCATGAAGGAATTCCTAAGTGCACCTTCCTGGGTTTTCAAGAGGTTTTTTGCATTTGGGTGGTGGCAGCAATACCACTACAAGGCCAGGAATTGGAGGGCTTGGAGAGTTTTAAGACGAGGCTTTAAGGACAGTGGGTTTTAAGACCTGTTGCAGGCCCCCATGTTCTGCACTCAGAGTGCCAGAGTGGGAAAACAGCCTTGACAAGTGGCTTTCCTGGTAGCGATCACCTCAGCTAGAAGGGTTTCAGAGTTGCGAGACCTTTCCTCTGAACCCCCATATATGACATTTTTCCCAGACAAGGTGGTCCTCCATCACCATCCTTCCTTTCTGCCCAAGGTGGCCACTCCCTTCCACATGAATCAAGACATTTGCCTGCCAGTTTTCTATCCCGACCCCCAGGTTAGAGAAAACCAGAAACGGTGGCACACCTTGGATGTGAGGAGAGAGCTCTTAGTTTATATTGAGTGCATACGTTCTTTCTGCAAGACCTTCCAGTTGTTCATGGCAGTTGCCAAACGCATGAGAGGCTCCCCCGTGTGCTCTCAGTGCATCTCCAAATGTATTGTAAACTGCATCAAAGACTGCTACGGAAGGTCAATCACGTCTCTCTTAGGGACTGTGAGAGCCCACTCCACCAGAGCCCAGGTGTCTTCCACGGCCTTCCTCACCAAGGTCCTGATCCAAGAGATCTGCAGGGCCGCTATGTGGTCGTCGATACATACCTTCACGACACACTACACCAATGCCCAACAGGCGAGAGATGATGCCACTGTGGGCAGAGCTGTACTCAGTGTGGGTAGACTGTAACTCCTCCCACCATCCTTGAGTATGGTTAGCAGTCACCTGTAAGTGAATGATGTGAGCAGTGCTCGAAGGAGAATGGTTGGTTACTTACCAGTAACTGTCCTTCTTTGGGATGGGCTGCTCATATACATTCAGGCCCCTTCCACCATCCCTGCTATAGAGTTGGCAAAGGTATATGGGACTGGGAGGGTCAATGTCTTTGTCACCTATATAGCCACAGTTGCGGCATGGAGGGGGCGTTGGACGTGTGCCCTGATCTGACAGGCTAATGCTGAAGACTTTCCAAGCTACTGTGCACTGTGGCACATAGACACCTGTAACTGAATGTATATGAGTAGCCCATCTTGAAGAAGGACGGTTACCGGTAAGTAACCAACCATTCCCCAGCCTGGCCACAGCTGCACTGGCTTTTGCAATGCCTGTGTGGGTGTGTAATAGCCCCTGCGTGGGGGAGACCTTAGAGCAGGGGTGGCCAAACTTATGGAATTGAAGAGCGGCAAAAGTTGATTATTAAACCTTGGAGAGCCACACTGAGGCATATAACCACATATTTTTACCTATTCCAAAATTACAAAGCTTAAAATTTATTGTGCACTTTTATTTTATCTTAAAAACAGGGCAAATATTGTTCCTACTGTCAGATTCTAATAATTACTTAAGGTTACCACGAAAACTAGGCCTATACAGTAAAAACGTAGCTGTTGCTGGATGTAGAACACTGCAGGCTAGTGGCAAGTTTTTTTTAAAATCGCGCAGTAACTTGTCAATGCACTAAGTAAAAGCTCTCACAGGTGCTGATCTCTAAGTATAGCACAATGTTTGGATTTAACAAATTTCATTGTGGAATACAAAGCTTCACAGCAGTAAGTTGTGCCAAAAACTGAAAGTAATCTACATTGTTTTAAACTTTTTCTCCTTTGTATTTTTGTTTCTTAGTATTCCATGTCATGTTTAGGACTTGTAAAACACAATTTTGACAAAGCAGTAAGCTGCATTAGGGACTATGAGAAAATCTAAACATGCCACAGCTTCCCTGATCATGTCACGCTTCCCCCTGCACCCTGGTGCTGCCTCTTACCATGCCACTGCTTCTCCGCTGTCCCTGACCATTGCTCACTTCTCCTGCTGTCTCCGACCATGCTGCCCTTTGCAATGTTCCCTCTAAGCCGATGATGCAGCTTAGCAACTTTTGGATGCAGCTGAGCAAGTTCTCTCCCGGTTCCCCGAATCAGTGCTGGGCTCCTGCTCATCAGCTCCCCAAGAGCATCCATTACTTGCTCAGCTGCATCATCACCTTAGAAGGAACACTGCTTCTGTCTCCCATGACAACTCAGCTGTCCTGGGAAACACTTTACTACTCCATACATGGCCCAACACTTGTCTTTCACAACAGGATTGGTTTTGTGGAATAGGATTCTTCATAAAATAATTCTCAAGGGGGAGGATGCTATGGAAAACAAGTCATCCCTAGTCCCAATTCCTCAGGGCCTCTGAAAAGCCTAAACTGGCCAGAACTCCAAAGAGGCAGCTGTGTTACTTTAGTTCAGCAAAACAAATAAGGATTCCTGTGGCATTTTTAAACACATTTATTCATCACATGAGCTTTCATGGGAGAAATATGATAAATAAATGGGTTAGTCTTTAAAGGCTCCACAAAACTCCTTGTTTAACTGTCCAGAGCTTGATTTATAGGTTTCTGTAGAGTTGGCAAGAAGGAGTAGGATTCTTCATTGGCTTATTCCTTCTCCCTCTGCTACAATGGAAGACTTTTTGACCTGTTTTCCTGACTACCAAACTTGTAAAGGGAGTGCGTGAGGTGCCCCTAAGTTTGTAAAGAGCTGTGGACAGGACCGAGGCTGCCATGGCATGTGGTATAAGGTAAATATGAAACAAACAAACCCACCCAAACCAACAGAAAATAAAAAAAAATATGAAATACACCAAAATAAATAAAGCAATGCAAAATAAAATCCACACTGAAATCTATGAAACAGAAAATAACTAACAATAATGTTAGTCTTTAAGTCCTTTACAGCTTGTCTCCTCCCTGATTCCCTTACTCCCTTCCCTCATTTCCTCCATTCCCTGAAGTGCCCATCTGTTCTGAGATCCCCCGACCCCAATCGCTTCCCTGAGCTGCCAGCTGCTCTTCCCCAACCCTCCTCTGAGCAGGGAATGCTGCTCCCTCCTCTCCCATCACTTCTCTGAGCTGTCAGCTCCCTCCTCCCTGACCCCTTCTCTGAGCTGCTGGCTGCCACTTTGTGCTCCCTCCTCTGAGCCACATCCCTCTTTGGGGCCAGGAAGGGTCTACTCTGGCACCTTTTCAAATTTGCGCCTGGGGCTTTGCCCCATTTGCCCCTCTATAGTTACAGCCCTGCCAGTCAGCCTGCCAAGGCCCTGATGTGAGACACATTATGTAATAAAGACCCAAAATGAGGAACACAAAATATTGATGGAAAAAATGTAAAAGGCTGTGGCCCACAGCCAATGTTCCCTCTAAACTGATGATGTAGCTGAGCAGGTTCCCCGCCATTTCCCCAACTCCCACTGGGCCCCTTCCCTGTTGCCTATCAGCTCCCAGAGTGCATCCATAACTTGCTCAGCTGCATCATCAGCTTAAAGGGAACACTGAACCCAGTTCTGGAAACTTTTACTCTTTTTAGCCATCCGTACGAATATGATTAGTCCCACTGATGTCAATCACAAGTGCAAAGGACTGTTGCTTGTATGAGTTAAGACCTACTCAAAGTAGTAAGGAGCTTGCAAGAAGTCCCCAGACTGTGAAGAAATATAGACATGTCTATCAGCAGGTGCATTCAGATTGTAGAAAGCTTTTTAACTTGAGTTTTCTATGTGTCAAGTTTTACTACTGAAATAAGAGCTTTCTATGTGTCCGATTTTGCTACTGAAATGAGTGTGTGTGGTATTTTAGGTTTGGTTTAGCAGTTTCAGGAATTCCTAAAAGGCAACTTTTAAACAGCTGCTGCAGGAGCCTTGCAGCTGGTGTTTGAGGAACTGATTTTGACTTTTTTTTTTTTGGGGGACTAGCACTTGGGAGAAATGATCTTCTGAATCATGCATCTTAATATATATATATATTTGTTTGAACAAATATTCATATTTTTATCTAAAACAAAAGGATTTATGTTGGTGTGCTGCTAGCTTAGTCAGAAATTGGAGCTGGAAAACTTCAACTAGACATGTACTTAAATGTGTAAAATTACACTGCTAACCGATACTTGCAAGACTTTGGGCATTGATTTACCCCCGTCTACCACCCTCCCCCCCCAGATGTTACCCAGCAAAGTGGTTCCTTAAATTAAATGTCTGTTGGTGATACTTGTTCAGTGAGACTAACCACCACAGTGATGGTGTGTTTCAGCATGCTGTCTGCTGTAAGAATACTATATTCAGTTTTATATATGGTGGGATTTCAGCTTACTTCCCCAGGCAGCTCTTTCAGATAAGGGAATCTGAAAATTTTACAGATGGATTTTATTTCACCTCACAGTCCAACTAGGTCTAAAAGCTTTGTCTTATTAACAGAAAAGACATTGAACATTCTCTCAAATTACACCTTTCTTTTCTTTGGGTTCTCCAACAGCTTTTAGTCTTAACTGAAAAAGAAATTAGTTGTCTTCTCCATTGTCACCTTTATTTCCCTTTCTAGACCTTTTTAATTTGAACTGCATCTTTTGTGTGTGGGAAAAAGTTCCAGGAGTCACCTGTTTTTCTCCTTTTTACTTCCACTCCTTGAAAGCTCTGCATCATACTAACCACTTATGTGAAAGGGCATGTGTGTTTTCAAACTGGAACTGAAATAACTAAATCAGGTTCACACCCCTTCCCTAACCCCTCACCCTGCCGCTGGCTCCCTTCTCTCCCCCAAGTCGCCTGGATACCTTCCCTAACTCCCTACCTTGCTTCTGGCTCCCCGTGCTCCCCAGGGCCTTCCCCACCAGCCCCCCCATGCCTGTTCCCCGCCAGCTGCCCACCCCTGACCCCCCAAGTACCTTCTTCCCCCTTACCTGACCTCTGGAGTTGCTGCTACTGGGCCACACCACAGACTGCTGCTCCTGCCCTGAGCATGATCTGAGCACATGCAGGGCAGGAGATTGAAAAACTCCCAGCCTGATGCAGCTCCCTGCTGGCCAGAAGACTGTGTCTTCTGGCTGGGTAGGGGCCAGGGCTGCTGGCCGTGTGCTGCCAGCAATGTTGCCTGTAAGGGTGAGTGATTGGGGCTGTGCTTCTGCACAGCTTACAGGGAACATCGGCTGTGGGACTCTTTCCTGTGGTGTGTTCTTTACTCTTTCTAGGATCACACATTCACCAGTCAGCATTTCTCAGGTCAATATCTACAATAAAAATAAGAGAGTACAAAATGTGTGTGTGCAATGGAGTGTTAAACAAAAGGAATTCTTTTCCAGAATATAGCCATACACAGATAATACTGAAGAGGTTTATTTTTATGATGTGCTGGGAAAATGGCACAGATGCAACTTCAGAGTACCACTGGCATAACAGTTGTCTATATAGTTTTCTATTTATAACACATTTATTTTGATATTAATTTTTAAAAACGGACAATATTTTACTTCAGAAGGGAGGGAGGTGGTAACAACAGATACAGAATGTGTAGAAAACAACCTAGATACATCAGAGAAAGTATATGATGAGCGTTAATAGGCTGGGGTGGAGAAATAGAGGACAGGATCCTTATAAATAAAGGGAACATGTGCCGAAGGGCCAGTAAGTAAAGTGCTGTTCTCACTGGTAATCAGAATTACTACGTAGATATCTGGTACATTGCTTATCTTGTATTTTCAGCATGAGCTGTCCTCGGGGCCTTAGTATGCAAGCCTGTAAGTGTGTTTCAAAATTTCATACCTAGTAATAGGTAGCATGAGGAGTAAAATGAGTGACATCCCCTGAACTGAAGAATGGCTGGGAGGGAAGCTCTGCAGTAAGGTAAGGGATGAGACTGAGACTAGTCTAGGAGCCTCCCCACCTGCAGCCAGGGCAAGCTCAACCACATAAGGAGAACTAGGCAGTTGCATAGGGCACCAGGTATTAAGGACGCCAAGTTAGATGGAAGTGAATTTTTTTTGCTATTAAAAAAAATGTTATAGTTTTCGGGGGGGGGGGCCCCCCGCTGCCGAAGTCACAGTTCACCTAGACTGCCAAAAAACCTTGGGCCAGCCTTACCTGTAGCTGGCACTTTGAGTGATTGTACAATAAAATTAATATCAAAAAAGACCTTATCTCTGGGCTAATGCTGAGGGGCAATGAGTCCCTCATCATGCCATATAGATAACTGTTTTTGTCTCACTGGTGTTTGTTCAGCTACTAATATATTTGTCTGTATTATTTTATTCAAATGATGTTAACTCCTGGTTTTTCTCCACAGCAGACATCTGTATACAGACATATTACCCCACCAACCAAACCCCAGAATGAATGAGATCATTGCTGATGAGCATGCAAACTTTGGAGGATTCGAAAAAAGTTCACCTCCAGTATCTCCAGTCTGGGGTTTGCAGATTTCGATGACTGCATCTCCTCTATCAAAGTTATTGGCCAGCCATGGGTGGCTTACCAGCATTATAATTATGGGGGAAGGATCGAGGTGTTTGAGGAAGATGAATACTGCTATGTTGGTCCTGATATGAATGATGAGATCAGTTCTCTCCACCTGATTACTGAAGACCTAGACAATCCTCAGATCACCCCGTATGAACACTGTCACTATCAAGGGCAGAACAAGGTGGTAACTGAAGCAACCAACCTGGCCTGGGGTACTTTTTCATGACACAAGATGCAAAGTGGTGTCTGGCTATTGTGTGAGCACAGCGATGGAAGCATCCAGCGTTACGTTGCTAGACAAGGTGAATGTCTTCCAAATTATGGATCAATCTCTTTCAATGACAAGCTTTCATTTCTGCAGCTCCTAAGACCAGGCAGCCCCATTGTCAAAGAAGTCAATCTGCTATGGAACTGAAAGAAGGTGGAGAATGAAAGGGAAATAAAGATTGATAATATTAGAGGAAGAAATGAGACAGAAGATGGCAAACATTCAACACCACCACTATGAGGGAATACGAAGCATCTATCGCCCAGAGCTTCAAATTCAGTAGCTCCTCCACGCTCTCCGTCAGGACCAGGGTGGAGGTGGGAATAGATTTGAAGGCACAGAAGGCAGCAAGTGGCATAGAGATGCAACTGTCTACCTCCAACACCTTTGAGAAAGGAAGGATCAACTAAGCGAAGACCACCAAGACTGTTACGCCATCCCTGCCAGCTAAAATCCCTCCCCACACAGAGTTAACTATTGATGTGATGAGGAGGGAGGTTTCCATTTCAGTGCCTGTGGCACAACCCATCACTTGGAATGGGAAGACCTGTCCTACACTGAGTATGGGAAGTACCAGTGCATTTCAGGAGACCATATTTACACCAAGTTTTCTGAAAGGAATATCTAGGTTGAAGAATGGATGAATAATGCTCACTGCTACACTTACTCCATCCACTGTGCTGGCTCACATCTTCCTGCAAAAGAGGGTGAAGGGCTTTAGTCTGGTGTGAATTATTGCAGAGCCTTGTATTAACCAGATCTAACAAAATAATTTGTTGCCTGATCTTCTGCTGCTTAATGTACCTGGCCTGTCCCATCTCCAAATAGCAGGGGAGAATTAGTCACTCCTCCATCCCCTTGCATTGTCTAACCGGGATGGCTTAGGTCCCTCAGTAGAGGCTGAGAGCACTTCTGTTGCACAGGTGATTATAACCTCATTCAGTTCCCTGCTTGTCCTGCTAATTCACTGCTCATGAAAGTCTGACCTTCTTACTCAGTGTGTGCATTGATTTAAATGGAAGTTTTGCTTGAGTCAGGCCCTCAGAATTTTGCTCAAAATTCAGAAAAATTGTGTTGAGCGCTTTATTTATTTATTATTTTATTTATTTATTTATTTATGCTTTGTTTTAAGAAAGTGAGGGCTAGTAATACTGAATGAAAGCAAATATTTTCTCAGTTTTTGGAATATAGTTGGATTTTCCCCTTGCTGCAAGCAGTGTCCTCTCAAACACAGGGGCTCTTTTCCAGTATCAGCATGAGAATTGGACTCCAAAAGTGACTAAAAACAGGTACAAAGAAACAGACCAGGCTAGTTTCCCTGCTCAAGCAGAGGGAGTGTGAAAATTAAACAAACAGCAGCTCTCTAGATTAATAACTTTGCAGGGCAAGAAACTAGTCTGTGAATAGTGATGAGGCCGGTAACCAAAAACATCACTTTCTCACCCCTCACTCCTTTAGAATCACAGGTCTCTGTGTATTGCCATATCTGTCTATAAAGAAGCCTTGGACACTTTTATGTGGCACAAAAAAGAAATTAATTACATTTTTTTAAAAAAATTATTTTTAATTCTTGATGGTGTTAATGACACGAAGGACATCTTTAGCATGTATTTTTTTTAATCTTGTCACTGCCTCTTTGAAAAACTGAGTCAGCTCCTGTCTTATTTACACCATGTAAATCTGGAGTCCATCCCATGATTTAAGAGCAATGACTCTGGATTTGCAGTAATCAGATGTTTAAATGTTTTCAACAGCTGATTATCATTTAAATTGTGGTGGGGGGGCAGCAGCTAGGATGACTCCCCTTCTCACTGATGGGGAAGCCCAGATCCCAGCTCAGGGGTAACCACAACTAGGCTTGATTCCCTGGGAGTTGGGGAAGGGGTGGGGAGGTGCAGCTGGGCTCAGCTTCCAACTCCTGGAATTGAAGGAGGGAGGGTGAGCCACAGCTGGGCTCACATACCCACAAGAGGGGAGGCAGAGAGCCTGGCATGGTTTGAGCCACTCAGTTCTTGGTGATTGAGAGCTGCCCAGCAGGTGCATCACCCCCCACCACCCAGCGTTCAACTGATTACCCAATCGATTTTTAGAACATTTAAACAGATTGAAAATTAATTTTTACATCCCTATTTGCTACATCGCCAGATTCACACTGTCCAGCACAGAAATCACGGGGATCTGAAAATTCATTTCTGTCTGTAACCCTGTTGAGCTGTGTGCACATCTTGCTGTGTCTTGGCTGTGTATTTTTCCGAGATGCTGCCCCATCATTTACTTTGAATGAAAAATACCATCCATTGAATTTTTACCATGATTTACTCCGTGATTTTTCTGTTCTAAGCTTAATAAAACATAGGAAGCTGACATTAAACTAAGAGGCTCCTGGCTTCTCTGTCCAAAGACCACAGGGAAAGCTAGAATTACACATCATCAATCAAGTCAATCTGTACCTGATTCTCAGAGGTGCAGAGAACCACTGGCCTTCGGGTACTACAGTGGGCTTGAATAGTGTAGGAATGCCCCAATGGCAAGTAGGATATTGTTGTGTATTTGTGTCTCACCTGCTTGCTGGAGTTGCTGTAGCAACCCAGCTTACAGGTTGCCATAGTAATAAAGTTAGACTATTAGGGGACAGCTTAACCAGTCTGGACTGGTTTTAGTGTGTTCCCAATAAAGCTACTTAAAGCGTGGATCCCTCTGTGTGTGTCACCCTTCTCTCCTCTGGACACAAGTTATTACAAAGATTCAACATAACAGACAACACACAATAAGAAATTCATCTGCTGCACGTAACAGCAAAAAAACAAAAAACAAGGAGTCCTGAGGGACTTAAAGACTAACAGATTTACTTTTTGCAACTAACAGATTTATTTCGAGCATTGTGTAGATCTCAGACATCCCTGAAAAGCCTGGTCTAGGCTACACACCTATTAGAATCCTAAAAGATTAGGGTTGGAAGGGACCTCAGGAAGTCATCTAAACCCCTCATCAAAGCAGGACCAGCCCCAACCTATGTTTCCTCTGAGGTGTGCCGCGGCTCACATAAAAAGCCCGTGCTGTGCAGGATTTTGTCATTCCTGTGCATGCAATGGATGGGCCAGGTCAGCAGTGCAGAAGACACAAGGCCCAGGGTAGGGCTGGCCTGGAGTGGGTGGGGGTGCAGCTGAGAATCGGCTGCGGGGGGCGTGGAGGGAAGCCCCATAGTCAGGTTGGGTCGGTTTGGGTGGGCTGGTGGCACAGCCAGAGACCCTCAGGAGGCGTCAGTCCCTGGGTCCAGCCGGAACAACGCAGCTAAGGATTGTCCACATGGGGAGGCCCAGGGTCAGGCTGGACTGGAGTGGGCTGAGGGTACAGCAGAAAATTGGCTGTGGGGGGGGAACGGGAAGCCCCAGGGTTGGGCTGGGTGGGTGATGCAGCAGGAGGAGGCGGCAGGTCCTGGGCAGAGTTACCAGATGTCTGGCAGAAGGAGCCATGTCCTCCTTTTTGCCTTCATGTCCTCCATGCTCCAGGTATTTTAAAAATAGGAGCTTTTGTCCCACTTTTTACTGCTTAGGATTAATAAATAGACTGTTACAAACCCCTCTAACATGCAAATTGTGGAGTGGGGGCTCTTCCCGCAGCAGCTGGGGATTGGAGGTGGTCACATGCACACACCGCCCAATCACAGCTGAACATAGACCCAGGCCTTTTTCTTAAGAGCTTGGGTATCCTCTGGCTGTAGAGCAAGCCTTATATTGTGCAGGCTGGATAGCTCAGTTGCAAAGGCAGTTTTATTTATTTTTTTTTAAACTTCGGGTTGTGGATTCAAGACCTCTGAACGGCACTTTTATTTTTGGCCCTTGTTTCCTGCAAAATGGCTAAATTGGGGGGCAAAAAAAATAGGGATACTAATAAAATGAAGGAAAATAAAGTCTATCATAAATAAAATTACTAACCAGGACCAATTAAATAGATCCACTAAAGGGGTAGGTTTGAACTGTACAGAAACAATTTAGGACCTTTTTTGAACTGTAAAAATGGGCTGCTGTGGAAAATGAAAAATGAGAGGTGAGTTAACTGGGGTTTTTTTAAACTTTTTTAGATACTTTTCAAGTTGACATTTGAAAATTTAGTTTTTTAACTTTAGTCTCATAAACATTAATGAAAGGCTCACGAAAAATTTTCATTTAATGAAAAAATCCAATTTTCAGTAAAAAAAAAAATGTGGTAATTTTCTTTATTTTAAAATAATTTAGAAAACACATAACTGTGCAGTTTTAATGCTGCATTCATTAATCGTTACCCATTTTCCATAACATAATATGGTAATAACAGTTATAGTAATTCTCCAGGTGTCCTCCAATGTCATCCTTTTCATACTTCCCTGTCCTTTCCATGCTTTGGTATCTGGTAACCCTACCCAGACAACATGTGTCATGGACAAACCTTAGTATGTTATGTATCTTACTCTCTGTCTGATCTCCAGAGGAGAAGCCAGGGGCGTCACTGGAGCTGGGCTCATGGGGCACATGCCCCAAATCTCAGCACTAGTGCCCTGGGTCTGGCGGGGCCCACCCATCTAGGTCTCTGGCCCAATTGGGCCAGAGATCTTGGGCCCAGCCGCCCACGGCCACGGCAGCCCCATCCCCGGTGGGGGATACAGGGCCTGGCCGTCCACGGCCTCAGAGGCCACTCCTGGCCCCGTTGCCAGCCGGGGATCCTCTCCCAGTATCCGGCCCGATTGGGCTGGAGATTCAGGGCCCAGCCACCTGCAGCCACATCAGCACCATCCCTGGCTGGGGATCCGGGGCTCAGCTGCTCGTGGCCACTCCCAGCCCAATCCCTGGCCAGGGGGCATGGCCTGGGCCGGTGCCTTGGGTGCTTCCCCGGGGCAGCAACACGCCTGGGAGAAGCATTTGTTCATTGTGAAGCTACAGCACATGGCCCTTTAGTTTAAGCTGTGGAACTTTGTGCTCAGAGGTTTGGATGTCCCTGGTTCAATCCCTGGTGCTTTGACCAAGATACTAGCTTTCAGTTGATTCTGTGGCAATTTCCTAGCTTTGTCTCAAATAAGCTTGTCAGATTTCATCTGCTCTAGCATTTCCTTAGGTCAGTGTCTCCCAGAATGTCTTTCTTTTAAGTGCAGAGGCAGTCCAGAACTTGCTGGTTTTCCTGGCAGAACCTTCGTCTTGGTTTTGGCCCAAGTAGGTTTATATGGCCTGGACTGTAGGTTCAAAGAAGTCCTAACATTTTAAGAGGAACTATGAGACTTTAAAAAGAAAACAAAACCCTGCTTGTTTCAAGTTAGAGATAAAACAATGAAAATAAAACAATCTATTCAGCTCACAGGACCCTTCTTGACAGTAACATGCTAAGCTGGAGGGGAAAATCTCTGGAGTAGACAGTTTTGTTTGCTTGTGTAATGTTTAGTGCAATGGGATAACAACAGCACTGCTGGGGCTGACTCAGCCAAGACATCCCAGTTAAAATTGATGGGGAGCTCTATAGAGGCTTGCTTCGCTTAATGTAGTTTTAAATGTATCTTTTTATTTACAGATTTCTTTGGGTAGACGTACACTGAAAGGCAGAGTGAGTCTGGGAATATTTTAAGCCTCGAATTGGAGGGTAACAGCTACTGCTGGCATCTCCCGCACAGAGAATTGACTGAGCAAAGCACAGGGGTGTTGCTGCCCCGGGGAAGCACCCAGGGCACTGGCCCAGGCCACGCCCCTGGCTGGGGATGGGGCCAGGAGCGGCCACAAGCAGCTGAGCCCCGGATCCCCAGCCAGGGATGCTGATGCGGCCGCAGGTGGCTGGGCCCTGAATCTCCAGCCCGATCGGGCCGGATACTGGGAGAGGTGGGCCCCGCCAGACCTGGGGCACAGGTGCCGGGATTCGGGGCACATGCCCTGTGTGCTTGGTGCCAGTGACGCCTCTGGTGAAGCAGCACCTTATTTAATACCATCTATGTTCTTCGAGGTATCAGGTTTACATATCAGCAGTGTTCTTTGCTTTTAAGAGGCCCCAAGCAAAATTAATCAGTTGGTGTTTTCATTTATAATTGAGTCTATCATTAAAATCCATCAATTTTAGAATGTCGAAGCAAACGTTTGAAAGCAGCAAAAGCTGTGGACCAACACAGAAGAAGATCTACTTCAGATTTAAGGAAGAATGGCTGCGTGAGTTTATCGAAACTGAAACGCCACATGTGTCTGGTAAGCAACGCGTAAGCCTAGGAGATGTTTCTAAGTATCATGAGAACAGCGAAGTATTATGTACCATCTGCATGCAAGCCCGTCTGAATGGTGAATGGGCTTCAGGCAAAAAATAGGATGAATGGAAACTGGGCTACTTAAAGTGTCATTTAATGCAAAAAATATCACATAGCTGCTGTCAATACATTATGTAATCAGCACCGAGGACTTATTAAAACTTTGTTATAGGAGACACATGAAGATAGAGAAAATAGAGCTGAAATGTCTGAGAGGAAATTGTCTGCTGCTGATGAAGTAAAAATTTTAATTGATAACATCCTTCTTGCAATAAAATTAAATTCATCATTACTATCAGTTCAGGAGATACACAGTCATATTGGGAATTATGTTAAAATTCCTGAAAACTGGAGGAGTAAAAATTACGCATTCTAATTTGTTGAATGCATAAATTCTGTTATTGATTGGGAAATGTTAAATGTAGCAGAGGGGAGCAGTTAGGCAGCCACAGAGAGGCAGCTGGGCGCCCGCACTCCCCCTACTGGCCAGAGGAGACCCGGCAGAGTGGCCAGGGCCGGAACCAAAGGGAAGGGTGCCGGGAGCAGGAGGACTATAAAAGAGAGCGGACCAGGCAGCCATGGGGGGAGCCTAGAGGGAAGTGGCTGCCATCTCTGGCAGACCTCCCTCCACCAGGAGTAAAGGAGACTAACTGGCGCCCAGACTCCTCACCCAAGAAGAGCTGGAGGGAGGAACTTTGGGCAACTGCACCCCTGGAGAAAACTCCTTCAGGGGAAGACCTTGATGAGCTTCCCTCTGCAGACAGCCTGAACCCTGTGGACCAGCCCGACACCGGCGAGGACCTGGAGGAGCTCCCCTCTGCTGGGGAGGACAGTGAGCCCACCCTTCCGGACTTGTGTGACCTGGAGGAGCTGCCGTTGGCCAAGGAGGCCGAGTTCCCAGCCTTGCCTCCCGAAGATAGTGAGGGCCTGACGGGGATGCCCTGGGGTTCCTACCCGGAGGATCATGAGGACAGTGTGCCCCAGGCCTCACTGGGCAAGGGAAGGAAGTAGCCCAGGGACAATTGTGAGTCAGTGCGTTTCGGCGGGAGCCCCACTGACACAGTGGCCCTCCGCATGGCCACTGCTAGGGCCCTGGGCTGGAACGCAGTGGAGTGGGTGGGCCTGCGTTCCCCTTCCCTCCCCTGCTACCAGCCGAGCCACGGTTGGTTTGCCTTGCCCCTGCTGGCGCTGAAGGCCTGAACTCTCTGTAACTGTTGTTTGCCTTACCCCAGCCAGGGTTGAAGGCCTGAACTCTTTCAATAACTGTTGTTTGCCTTGCCCCTCCTGGGGCTGAAGGCCTGAACTGCCCTCCTGTTTGCTTGCCTCACCCTGATGAGGGGAGGACCCGACGACATTAAACAATTTGTGGAGTTCATTATTCTATACTCTGATAGTTGATGAGCGCACCGATATCTCTGCAGACAAAATGTTAATCCTTTATGTTAAATTCAGACAATTAGAAGAATTTTCTCATTGTACCATGTTTGCAGGAATTCTGAAATTGTCAGCGTGTGACATTTCTGCGATTGTTTCAGCAATTAAACAGTTCTATGCTGACAACAACTTAGATTTGATGAAAATGCTTATGTTTACCTCGGATCGTGCTTCAGTAATGCTTGGAAAGCGTAATGGTGTGGCTGCAATACTGCATCAATCTATTCTGCATTTGTTAGAACAGCACTGTGTGGCACACGGAGAAGACTTAGGACTTGATGATGCATGGAAGCATGTATCTTTAATGAAGGACATTGAAACCCTACTAAGAACAGTCTGTGCACTTTTTAGTCGGTCATCTATGAAGAAGTCAAAGTTTGAGGAAATATGCCAAGCTGCAGATTATGAGTGTGTTTCATTCAGGCCACTGAATGAAGTAAGTTGGTTTTCTAGACATTTTGCTATATGAGCCTTAATGAGGAATTATGCCATGCTGATGGAATACTGCCAAGAATATTTTGCAGAGGACAATGACCCAATTCACAAGTACTGTTTAGACAAACTGAAAAAAACAGAATCTCATGTTGCAATCGCTGTATTGAATGATGTTAGGGGAACTGGCAGAGTTGTGCTGACTACTTCAGCAAGTACACTAACTACAATAGTGGCTTTCCAGTTCACTAAAGCCAGAATTGCAAAACTTCGATCACAGTACATTGGAGAAACTGTTCATTTTTTCAGAAGAGGTCTAATTTCTGATGGCATCATTTTCATCGCCTATAGACACTTGAGCAGTGATTCAGTTTGTTGAAGGAATATGTGACCATTTTGACTGCAGGTTTCCTGAGGATGAGCTAAAGGAATGGTCTGTTTTTGATAGGGATTCCTTTTCAACTTTACAGAGTATGAATAATTTCTAATTTGGACATCAGCAGCTTGAAATACTAGCAGCAAGATATAGCATACTGCTGAACAAGACAGTAGAAACTTTTAAGAAAGATCTGCTTAATCAGTATGTGGACTTTAAATTAACTATTAGTGAGAAGATGAAAACAGGTGCAATGAAGAATTTCGAGGACATGGTTTCCTACACTCTGCTGCAGGATCAGTTTAGTGAACTATCAGTCCTTCTAGACATCTGTGCAACTTTCCAGGCATCTAGTGCTGATTGTGAGAGGATTCAGTCTAATGAATCGAATAAAAACAAAGACTAGAAATTGTTCAGAAGTCAACCATCTGGACAATCTAATGAGGATCAACCTTTATTTAGCTTCAGGGCAGACTGTTAACCTGGACAGTGTTTATTCATTTTGGAAAACCGACAAAGGCAGACGAACTATACTGAAGAATTTATGAGACATAGTGTCACATAAGCATAAAATACATTCAAATTGTTAATAAAAACAATTTAATACTTTTTAGTAATTTTTCATTGTTCTATATTTTTCAATCATTTATGTTGCATGAGTGCACAAAAATTTTATTCAGAAAAAGTTTTGCATACGGGTTGAAAATTTTGCACACAAGCCACCAAACCTTAGAGGGAACATTGCTAAATCAGCTCAAATAGGGTTTTGCCAAGCAACACCTTAAAAACCTCCAAGGATGGAGATTCTGCCACCTCTCTAGGTAACCCATTCCAGTGCTTCACCACCCTCTTAATGAGAGAGTTTTCCCTAATATCCAATATAGATGGGAGGCTTGGCTTGGGAGGCCTCCCAGTGCAACACATATTTGAATATTGTGCTTCACCCCATTGTGCTGATCTTCTTCTGCTGGTTTGCTGGATGCAGCAACTGATGTGGTGGCTGGAATGGACTGAAGATCAAACTCAATAGTATAGAGTTATGATGTCATGAAGATACTCACTCAACACAAGCACCCCATCAACAGGAGACTTATCACCTGTCAGCTCTGAGTTCCTGGGGAATCCTGATGCAGTACCTAGGCCGTCTGACTCACAAAGGGCTCCCTCCCTCCAAATGTATACCTGAACCAGAACTGATCAGAAGAAAGACATACAAAGAACAATGAAAACACAGTGGAGACACACCCAAACTCCTCTGGACAAGGGTGATAGGATTAAGGCAACTCTCCTAGTGTCATTTGCATTGAAGATGGGATAGGGAGGCACCTTCATTTGCATTCAGAACAGAGGACAGAGATTCTTCTTTGAGCACTGCTCCCATCATTCAGTTGTAGGTATCTACATGCCTCAGTGCATGATTGGCCAGAAACTTTTTTTGCCCTAGCCTGTCAGAGCAGGGTTGGCGGCCAGTGCCCCCTCTGTCCACACCTGTGGTGATATACATGACCCTGACCCCGATCCTCCTCAGTTCCTTTTTCCATCCTCAGCGATGGTTATGGAACAGCCTGATCCCTGCAGTTTTCAGTAAGTGTCCATCTGTTGGTGTATGAGTCATCCATTCACTCTAGAAGACTTGTTCATGGACATTGTCCTGCCGCATCCAGGTGCATCTACTGAGTCCTTTCAGCCAGAGCTGGAACACCGCTCCTGACATCCGTCTGCCATGCCAGGTTTCAAATCCTGTGCAAGTTGCAACAAGGCCTTCCTGAAGAATGATCCCCATGAAAAGTGCTTAAAATGCCTCAGTGAGTCCCACCAAGCATCTCAGTGCTCCATCTGTCGGACCTTTAAACCTAGGGCCCTGAAGGACAGGGAGCAGAGGCATTGTGCATTGGCCTCAGAGCAGATACAGCAGCCTATCCCCGGTACATCAGAGTTAACTTTGGACTGGCACCATGTGCTAGGTTGGCACTGGAGCCGTTTCGCTGCCACTCTCCGGCTGTGAATAAAAAGCCACCATTGTCCTCTGACTCGGCACCGTCTCGGTGCCATGCAACCTTGTCACTGGTGCCTCTGCTCCGAGGAAAAGCAAGAGGTGCTGGGGCCCTCTCAGTGCCACTCCGTAGTGGAGCATAGGAAAGCACCCTTGGCGTTGACTTCGGCACCAAAGCACCAGCGCCACTCCGGCTCCCTGGCCAACCCCTCCAAGGGTGAAGGCCTGGAGCCCATCATTGCCATCCCCATCGGAGGCCTTCAAAGCAGTGAAGGCTCTTCTGCTCCTACCAACACCCACATTGCCCAGGCCACTGAAGCTGAAAGGTAAGTCCGCCTTCCTTTGGGAAAGTGGGCTGCCCTGAAGTGGGGCCAGTTGCTGGTTACACCAGCACTGCAGGTGAGGCACTGGAGCATGTAAGGGCCTGGTGATTTTCTCTGACACTGGAGACCTCTGCCTGCCCCGGCACTGAACCAGAGCATGGATGCCCCGCTATGTCCCCGGAACTGAAGGAGCACTCATAGAAGCGCCCTCGCTAGTGCTCCCCTTCACTGCCTCGGTGCACTACTCCCTCACTGGTGCCATCTACCCTGGCACTGGTGATATCCGTACCTCCCTCTGTGGTGCTGACTACACCTACTCGGCACCGAGGGAGAGACTGGGCCTCAACTCCCTGGGAACCGGCACTGCATTCACCCGCCCATCCCCGCATAGGGCAGGATTGGTCTGCCCATGAAGGGCCACCAGCACCGGCCCCTCCATGGTACCACCCTCACAGTCAGTCCCTCTCACCCAGGGCCCATGAGGAAGCTAATCTGAAGGGGAAGGGAGTTCAAGAGAGTTGGTTATATTTTAAAGAAACCCTGCTAAGGGCACAGGAAGTTGTCATTCCAATTAGGAGAAAGAACAAACATGTGAGGCACCCAGAATGGCTTAGCCGAGAACTCTGCTCTGAGCTTAAACATAAAAAGGAAGCTTACAGGAAGTGGAAGCTTGGTCAGATGATCAAGGAGGCATATAAAGATATTGCTAGGGACTGCAGGGTAAAATCAGAAAGGCCAAAGGATAAATGAAGTTGCGGCTAGTGAGGGATGTAAAGGATAACAAGAAGGGGTTCTACAAGTATGTTAATAACAAGAAGAGGATCAGGGATGGTGTAGGTCCCTTGCTGAATAGGGCAGGCATCCTTGTGAGAGAGGATGAGGAAGAAGCTGAAGTGCTCAGTGCTTTTTTTTTTTTGTTTCAGTTTTCACAGGCAGGGTCAGCTCCCAGCCCACTACCATGGGTATGGCAGATGGGAGAGAAGAAGAGAGGCCCTTGGTGACGGAAGGTGAGGTTAGGGACTGATTAAAGAAGCTGGATGTGCACAAGTCCATGGGGCTGGACGAACTGCATCCAAGGGTGCTAAGGGAATTGGCCGATGAGATAGCAGCACCACTGGCCATTATCTTTCAGAACTCATGGAGAATGGGGGAGGTGCCAGAAGACTGGAAAAAAGCAAATGTAGTGCCTATTTTCAAGAAAGGGAAAAAGGAGGATCCAGGGAATTACAGGCCAGTGGTCTGGTGGGCTTGTATGCCCTGAGGTCAAACCCCTGCCCTCCAGGCCAGTGGGCAGGTCTGGCCAGGCATCCTGTGTGATCATTGATCACCAGCCATTTACAGACATGACTGTCACCTTGTGTTTTGTTCTTTTCTTTCTGGGGTGGACCCTTGCTTTTGTGGGAGTTGTTTGTATAGCTTAGCCATTAAGGTAGTACTTGCATTTCATCAGGACAGGCTGGTGCTGACTGATTCCATCACACACACCCTTCATTCACACATCTTGTTCACACATTTAAATGAAATCCCAGAGTATACACCTAAAACAAGTTTTTCAAGAATACAAAATGAAGCTCTAAATTGACAACATGGAGCTTTGTTAGACATTTGTTATAATGCCCATTAAACCGGGTTAGTTATTTCAGTTATGATATTAAAGAACAGATACAGTGTTACCTAACAGATACTTTAAAGGTACATTGCCTGGGCCTACACTAGCAGGAAGAATACAGTTAGGGAAAGGAATTCCTTGAGTGAAGTATATGGTATTAACTTATACAGTATTGTCATTTTCAAGAGATTAAAAATCACAAGAATGGCAAAAATTAGTCTTTTGGCCAAAGATTATACTATGTTTTTAAACTAATCTCTTGACGTTTGAATTCCCTCAGCCCATCCCATGGTGAGTAGGTGACAATTGGTGTTGCCTGCCCATTCTCCCACAGATACAGGGTAAGTTTTCATCTTTTTACCCATCTTTTATATTTGCTGACTCTCAAGTAAATCTATGGAGCTTCCTGTGTCTTGCTTCCTCAGAGTTCCTGTGTGATAAATGGCTGGTGATCAGACATGACTTTCATCTTGGGTTTTTTTTTTTTTTTTCTTCTTTCGGAGGTGGATCCTTCTTGCTTTTCCCATCCTGAGTGAAATGGACTTGTTTGCCTCATGGGTTCCCTAACCTCCCCCACCTGGTTTGCATGCACCTGTAAGCTAGGCCCAGGCCAGAGCTTTTTTCAATTTCCTGCCCTGCTGCATGCCAAGGCATTTGGCTTAGGGCAGGAACAGCATGGGAAATTGCAGATGCTGTGCTATCTTCTGTGGTGCCTCACACCCAGCTGCACCTCTCATTTTATTCTCCTGACACCCCACTTTATCCTCCCCTGTTCCCCATTCTCATGGTGCCACTCAGAAGGTTGTAGGGAAGGCAAGCATCACAGCAAAGTTCATGGGAGGGGTGGGATCTATTTAAAAATCTTGGGAACCACAGCAGTAGATGTGTCTGGTGTGGGGTGGCATCTCACAGCTGGCTGTGGAGCCATGTGCCAGCTGCACACCGAGATACCATCAACTTCACCGGTGCATGGGGAACCTATGCAAGTTGGCTGGAAATCCCAGGGACAGTTTGATCCATCCTCCTCCCTCCTACTCCTATTTGCGGAGCTTCTTGGCTCCTGATATTGAGCAACAGGAATGGGGAGGGTTTAGGGAATGATGTACCTTGTCAGACACTCCCTTGAACCAGACAGCCCCACCCCCCAAGTGCTGGGGGCGGGGGCCACAGAGACCGATTTGTCTGGGGCCCTGCAACCCTCTAGGGATGGCCCTGGGTGGAAGAGATCTCGGTGACCCCCTCACTCGTAACTCTGTTAGGTGATTGAGGAGTACTGGGAGATCCCACCCATATTCCAGAGATCTGCCACCTTAAGGGACTTAACTATGGTGCTCTACTCCTTAACAGAGTCACCCTATGACCCCTTGGATCCTTCCACGTTATTGGTCCTTTCAGGGAAAATCCCAGGCCTTTCGGGAAATGGTTCAATGCCCCTAGCAAACTAGACAGGCCTCGCTTACTATTTGTAGCATGCCCCGTGATGGGGTCTTCTCCCCAATGCTCCTGGCTTTGTTTCCCCAAGTGGCACAGGTAAACAGTCTTTTGCATCCTTTCAGGAGAATTATTATATCTCTCTCTCATTAAGAGAGACCATCTTCCCCATGCGCAAGAAGTGATATGCATCTTTCCCCAAACATCCCCGAGAAACCCTTTGATACTCAAAGGAGATAATGTGGGCGTCCCTCTTCTGATCTCAGTCTGCCCAAGTGGTAAATAGCTATAGCTCACCGCCTCTGACATGAGACAGCTCGACTGACTCATGAGAGGCTTGCCATCTTACTGCCTTCAGGCCAGGATAGGTGATAAATAACCTGTCACTTGGGAGCCCCATGCCTTCCAAGCACTCACTGCAGAGGAAAGGGGGCATGTATTAGTACCAAGGTTGCCTTCCCTGAAAGAGTCTGCAGGTAGACCCATCTCTTTCCTTTCTCCCCAGACTTTCCCTCTAAAGAATGGTAGAGAGACAGAGTGAGAGGAATGCGCATCTAGCCACCCAATTTGCATGAATATCTGCTAGGCCCCAAGAATATTTTAACATGGGGTCTTTCAACTTCCCCATCACCTTTCCTCTGGCTTCCCACATCTTACCTCATTCTACTAGTTTCAACCCTCTCCCCCCATAAGGGGTTTGAGGAGTTTCCTTTTCCAAAGCTCAATGAAAGTTCCAGTAGGGTACCTGCTATGACTTGGAGGTAATCTCCCTACACTGGGAGTGACTCTCCTCGTGGCCCCACCCCAACGCCCACCCCTGTTCTTCAGGCGGCCAGGACCAGTGGAGTCCTTTTGGAGGTGTGAAGACCCTCCTGGTCAGATCTTCCCTAAATAGGTAATTCTTGACTCAGGGTTTTCTTCTGCCCTTGAATACTGATAAGTCAGGAGGTTAGGCCTCTTTATTTGGAGCCAATTCTCCTTTTGTGGTGGTTTTCCCACACGTTGTTTTCTCACTGAAGTGAGACACCCATTATCCTGGTGTGTCCTACTAGGATCCCAACCACAGTGATTGGGACCTGTGCATCTTAGGTAGAGGTGATAAGACCAACCCTACTGAAGTTGAGGAGGTTTCCCTCTCCCTTGTTCGGGACATGGTATCCCTTGTGTAGACCAGTCTGTTCATGAGCTGGAGTGTTTCTGCACTCCACAGCCTTCTAGCCCCTGGCAGGCGAGGCTGAACAAGCAAAGGTAGGGCCTTCAGACCTTCACTCAGTGGACCAGGCCGAGTATAAATCCTTGCCTTCCAGCCCTCTGGCAGGGTGAGGCAGAATATATAAAGTCTGTGCCTGCTAATCTGATGTGAGGTTCAGCCTTGGAGATGTAAGCAAAGATTAATGGATTATCACTGTAAACTGCAAAGTATTGGGTAGTCATGAAATTTGTCAATTAAAGCTCATTTCAGACTAGAAATCCCAGCTTCCTTGGGTGAAGGTGAAAGTTCTTGGCTTCAGTTAATATTTATCACCCCTAACCAATTATTTTTTTTCTTTCAAGTTCCAAAGGGGCAGCTATGTTAGTCTAGTTCTGCAAAACAAGCAAGGAGTCCTGTGGCACTTAAAGACTAACAAATTTATTTATTGTATGAGCTTTCATGGGAGAAAATCCCATTTTGTCAGATGCTTTGAAGATGGGGGAATTTACAGAGTGGGAGCTAGCCACTCACACTGCCTGCTGGCTCCATCTGCTGGACACTCTTCAGTGAGTTCAGCTCATAGAGAGAATCTCAGTCCTCAGTGATTTCAGTCCTTAACCTGAGAAACTGCAAACAGCTCCTCTGATTAAAAAAAAAACAAAACAAAAGAAAGGCTCCACAAAAAGCCAAGCCATTAAATCTACCCTTTAACAGCGGGCAGGGTTGAGGCTAATGCTACCCCCAACCCCTTTTTTCTGCCTTTACCAGGCTGAAAACAGAGTGTCACTTACTCTTTCCAGTTCTGTGTTCCTGTTGGTAATTTTTCCACCAAATAGACTAAACAGAGTTTATACAATCAAAAGGGTAACATACTATGATAAAGACAATATTTCATTTTCCTCCTCAGTTAAAATACAGGTTCGACAGATTTGTGAGCAAATCAATCCCCATACAATTTACAATCATGCCCTGCACTCACACAGTGAGACTGTGCTAATGCTTAATTGTGCTCATGCAAATACAAAGCCCATATAGATTAGTTGCTCCCCTTTTCAGCTGGAAAGCATAAGAAGTGCTGTGACTCTAGACCTGCCTTACACCTGCATGTATTTGAACCGGCATGCCTGTGTTTTAAGAACTGTGAACTTCCCTAAACTGCACTTGCTTGCAAAAGGCTGTTTGATAACTTATAACTTCTGGCAATTAGCCTGTCTGGAGCCTCTGAACAGAAAGTGAAACTCAGATGCTTGCCATCCAGCCAGTGTGGCATTAGGAATAACACAAGAGTAGGCAGGGAATTGCCCAGCCTGGGAAAACCCTGATCAGGAAAGAGAGAGAGATGTGGGGCTCTACCCCGGGGGAGATGACACTCAAAGCACTAGGGGATCCTAGTGTGGCTGCCTGGCTGGGCCATAGAGGAAGATACAGGTGCAGCTGCCCTGAATTGTGACAGTGCTTCTAGGAACGAACATGGAGTTCTCTCAGTCTGCTGCTGACATGCTCATGTGCTGTTGGGGCATGTGTCAGCCTTTGCCCACTACAAACACAGGGTGGCCACTCTTAGCTTGTCTTCCCTTGTCTCCCCCACGCAATTCTGCATTTTCTGATTGTGACCTACAGAAAGTCCAGCTTGTAATTCATCTGCTTTCATGTCCCTCTTCTGGGGGGACAGGGTTCTGGTATACTGCCAGGTATGCTGTCGGTTCCTTGCTTTTGTTATTGGGTGGTTGGATGAGGAGGAGGGCATTGCTTTAATAGTCTTCGTTGCTGGCTTCGTATGTCTGTAAGTGCTTACTCACTTCTGATGCTGTGGTCAGCGTTTGAGCATCAAAAGAAGAGAGACAGAGAGAGCCAAGACTGTACAACAGCCACACTTTATTCTTTTCTCCACACACACTGTTCTCTCCTAGCAAGCACTTCTGAAAGCAGCATTCTCCAAATTTGTAGAAATATCCCAGTGTGTTCTGTGAAAGTCTGACCAGGCCCTTGAGGTGGGGAGGTTAGGCTGTCCAGTCAGAGCCAGTGCCAGACTACAGGGAGAGAGGCAAACAGTGTGTACTGGGTTAGAGCAGAGGAGTCAACAGAGCCAAGCCTGTATTTGCACCACCCTCTCCACAGAGACAGATCCCCCTGCCTGGGAGAGCTGGGGGCAGCACCGAGATATCTCTTGCCCTGAGTGAGGGGTTATGAGGCGTGTGGGGGGGCATACATGTAGGCTCAGCTTGCCATGCACCAGAGACTCTCAGTACACAACTGGGCAGCAGGGCTGTGGATGCTCTCTCCCCACTTGGAGGGTGAAGAGTGGTGGCACAGCTCCCAGGCCTTCTCTTCACAAGTGAGGCACAGCTGCTTGGGTGAGCCGCTGACCGGTCCTCCCACACTCCTCTGCCATACAGAGAGTTTTCCGCTGGCTGGTGTTAGCAGGGATCTCCAGAGTGATGGACATTGGAGTGAAAATCCCATGGGGATGAGTAGTTTACATCTCTCAGAGATGTAGTTTCTGGATGTTTGCAGAGTCAAGAAGACATTGCTGCATCAGTTACACTTGGGCCACATTTTCACAGTTTTAATTTGCTGGAAAATTATATTTTGTCGGTGAAAACAGATTCCACCCTCCTTCCATGGCTCCAGGACCTGGGACTCTATGTACTGGTTTACATAGTTTATGCCTTAATCTGGCCCAGCTCCTTGGAATATTTTATTTATAAAAGAGGTGCATATTCATTTAGTACTGAGTTCTAAGTCAAATGCACCCAAGTTAGGAAATACAGTCTCGCTCCAAAGGGCGCTGTCATCCCATAGGGCAGTGGTTTCCAACTGGTGGGCCGCGGGCACCTGGAGGGGATCCGTGGACAGCCTGGGAGCTGGGGCCGGATGCTGTCAGGGTCTCTGGTTGCCATGGAGGCCCAGGCTACTGGCCAGCCAGCAGGAAGCTCCCCCAGGCTGGGAGTCTTAAAAATTCCTGCCCTGAGCATGCAAAGCATGCTCAGAGTAGCTTGCGGGGGGCAGCCAGGTCCCCTGGCTGCAATGGCCAGGTAAGGGGGGCAAGGGACTATTGGGGGGTTGTTGAGGATGGGGAGCCAGCGGGGAGGAGGGACCGAGAACAGGCAGGTGGGTGGGAAGGGAGCACAGGGCAGGGGACCATGGCCGCGGTGGCTCCCTGGCTCAGGGGAGGGGGCCATGGCTGTGGCAGGTACCCACCTCCACGTGGGCCACATTCTGCCCTGCGTGGGCCAGATTCGGTGCGCAGATGCACCGCCGCCTCACTCGAAATGGGAGCCACACACTTTCTTTCCCCCTACAAGGGGGTCCCCAGCCTTAAAAAGGTTGGGAACCACTGCCATAGGGATTGCCTGGAGGTCATCTTGGTGACTGAATGACAGCAACTGATTTGCTAACAAGGGTTTAGTCTCTCATGAGTGACTGGGGGGTGCACGTGATGAGACAAAGCCATGTGCATTGTTGTTTTGCTTCGCTCTCTGGTTTTTGTAGTTTAGAGCTGTATGCTTGGCCTGAGTCACCCTCGCTGTAACAAAGGTTTTTATGTGTTTGAATCAATATGTGATTGTCTACTTTTATTTTCCAGACATTTTTCAACTAGAGGGCCTATATCCTGGAAAGAAATAGACTTATAGGGTTTGAGGTGAAAAGGGACCAATCATCTAGTCTGTTGTCCAGCAGAACACAGGCCACACAACCTCCCCCAACCCTTTTGGTAACAAACCTCTAACCTGTGACTGAGGTATTCAAGTCCTCAAATCATGGTTTAAAGACTTTAAAGTAAAGAGAATAATAACAAGAACTCTGTAGAGGACTCTGGGGTCACTTTAGATAACCAGCTTGCCGTGAGCTCTCTCCGCAATGCATTGTGTTAGCCAGTTTTGCCACAGAGATCATGTTCAATTAGGACTCAACTACATTGGTCTGTGTTACCCTTGACACACTGTTTTCCCTCTCTTATCTATATGTGGCTGCAGTGAATTTTGACTTTAAAAAGCCTGGAAAGTTTGAGAAACACTGAGCTAATACAATCACAAGATACAACCCCATCACTGTAGGAATTGCTGTGAGAAATCCTACGACCCCTGTCACACAGAAGGTCAGAGCAGCTGAACATAATGGGGCCTTCTGCTCTTAAACTCCATGAATTTATTGCAAGAGATCCTTCTTGATGACATCTCTACATTACAGCTCAGCTCAATTAATTTTCCATAAGCTGCTCTACACAAGACTGTACTGCAGGATCTGTTGCAATGGGATGTCACATAAGACAGAGGGGAATGGGATATGAGGTCACCCTTCTGCTCTTAACCTGACCCATCCCAGCCAGAGCCTGACCCTTGTGAACCACTCACACGAAGGATTCTGGGGGCTCAGGGAGAGGGGCACCTAACACTGTAGAGTCACAGCTCCCCTGTTTCTGTGCCATCCGCAGAGGAAATGTGCTGGCTCTGGGGTCCTTCTGCTTCCAGAAGCAAAGTTCAATCTGTACAAGGCAGTCCATAAGCAGGAAAGAGCTCTCTTTGGGATTGAAATATTACTGACTATTAGAAAGGAGACCATTAGCCCAAGTGTCACTGCAAATTGCTTTATTAGAGCAGGTTAACAATAAATCACTCAGTGAAGCTTGCAGACTGGAAATCCTTCATCCCTTCCTCAGAAGTGACATGAGCTTGTTAATATGGAAAGGGCAGAGAAGAGAGTGGGTTTGTGCAGTCACCTCCATGCAGGAGCATACTACTGAAAGGATGTTCTGGGTGGGCACTATGACCAGTGAACTCTGGTGCATCTCAATCAGAGGTGTCGATCTTTTCCATCAACATTGAGGTGGCATTTTAAGGCACGGATGATCGGCTCTGAGTGAGGAAAGATCTTGATTAATGGAACACCAGGATTGTTTCCCTGTTGGCACTTGTCTTCTTTATTGGACTAGATGACCTCGTGGGGTCCCTTCCAACCCTAGGGTTCTATGATTCTATGATTCCTCTTCTGATACTGGGAGATGGTGAAAGTTACTATCTCCACAAAGAAAATGATCTCCCCCTTCACCCTTTCCCACACCTCATACAGCTCTAGAAACTGGAGATCTCAGGCTGTCATTAGATTGTGGTGATCAAGGTTTGCTGATGATCTGTTTGGTTGATTTCCTCTGTTTTGTCTGTGTTAACCTTCCCTTCGGTCTGTGTGCCACAGAGTCTTGGCAGTGATAATTACACAGAACATCATCAGTTCCAACTTGTCTGTGGGCTCCTGTCGGACCCTGGAAATCATAGAAATGTAGAGCTGGCAGGGACCTCAAGAGTCATCTTATCTCAACAGATGGGTTGAAAGAAAAAGAAATGGCTGACAGGCCACAGATTCCTGAAAAAGTTGCCTAGTGAGAGCTGTGCGGAGGGTCTGGAAGAGGAGGGAGTATCAGAGTGAGCTGCCAATCAGGGGAAGCATGAAGGAGATTGGAAGGGTGAGGTCCTAGAGGAAGTTCTGTGATGGCCTAGGAGGACAAACAGCAGGATACAAGGCTATGAAGCACTGCACAGGGTGAGTTGTGACTTCCCACGTGCACTGATTCTGCGCTGTATGAGGCAATGAAGTGCAAGCATGGGTAGAGCTCTAACTCTCTGCTTCTTGTGGGGCCCTCCACCACATGGCACCCCAAGATAGCAGGCTCTGCAGCCCACCAGATTAGCATGTGCCAGGTCTCAGGGGACGCAGAAATGAAAGCTTGTCATTGAAGTTGATTAATTCATAGTTTGGAAGCCGTTCATCTTTCCGGGCGACATATTTCAAGCCTCTTTCATTCTGATGGTCACATAATAGCCAGGCACCACTCTGGACCTTGTGGGAAGAAACTCTATCATTGAAATCTCCCTTGCTCAGACTGGTTCCTTCTTTTATTACCCTGCTCTCCCCCTCATAGTTGACATCTTCATACAGGGTGATCTGAGGATTCTTCAGATCTTCAGTGATCAGCTTGAGAGATGTGATCATGTCATTCATATCAACCAAATTGTATTCACCTTCCTCAAACACTTCGAACATGCCTGAATAGTTAGGACATGTATAGGCCACCCAGGGTTGGCCAGTGACCTTTACAGAGGAGACACGATTGTCCCAGCCTACAGGCTTCAAGTTAGCGATGTCACAATCAAATTGCTTGGATCTACCCGTGAAGTCTGCATGCTCATAAATGATGATTGCATTCATGCTGGTGGGTGAGATGGGGTCTTTGTGACTGGTTCTTGGAGCAGAAGCAAGTGACTGAGAAGCTGTGGATAGAGAAAAGAGAGTCACAGATTGGGAAGTGGCCCTTGCTTAGTGGAGACTCAGTGTGTTGGTAAGGAAAATCAGGAAATCAGTATCATTTGAAACAACAGGTAAATACACAAATCATTGAACAAACGTACTGAGGGAATGGATTAAATCCTTCCTCAGTCACCAAGCCAGAAGGGATGGGGGAAGTGTGTCTTTTCTTTGTCATCTGATACCAAGGTCTCTGGCCTGTTCTCTGCACCATGGATTTTGAAATATTGCATTTTGGTTAAAAGGAAATGATTTGTTTTGATAAAATGAAAATGCTTCATTCTGATTTGACTTTTTAAGATATTATTTTTATATTAGTTAATTTTCTATTTAAGTAGGGTAGAATAATAATTTTAAATAAATTACAATATCAATTTAAATCATTACACTATTAAATAAATGCAATAAAATAGGTAACTAGTGTCATACACTTGCACAAAGGAGGCTTGTCCTCTGGTTTCTAGGGTCTGTGACTAAGCCAGCCCTGACTTATTGTAGGAGCAGACACATTTGGCTTGAATCAAGTGTTGCAGCTTGAGCCAGTTAAGGGGTGGGGCTGCTCCTGAGATAATGGTCAGAGGGAGTTCAGTGTGGGGCCAGCTCGTGAACTGCACAGACAGAGTATCTCCCTCCCTTTGTGGTCCTAAAGGGATGGTCAATGCTGCTGGGAGAAGGGGCTGAGATCAGTTTAAATTGGGGAAGCCTGGAGTGAATAAAGTGCTCTGATATAGGCTGTGATTGAAAGAGACTTTGTGGGGTTTGTTGAAGGAGCCCAGAAGAAAGGAGCAGGTGTGTGGGTGACAGTGACCCTGTTATTATAATAGAAGTAAAATTGATATTTTATATATTTTAAAATGAAGAAATCATTTCAAAATTGAAAATGAAATGGTTCCAGAATTGTCACCATCAAACTGTTGTAAAGAGCTGTGTCTCAGCCGGAGTATTGTATCCAGTTCTAGGAGCCACATTTCAGGAAAGATGAGGACAAATTGAAGAAAGTCCAGAGAAGAATAACAAATAGCATTAAAGGTCTAGAAATCACAATCTGTGAGGGAATATTGAAAAAACTGGGTTTGTTTAGACTGGAGAGGAGAAGGCGGAGGGAGGATATAACAGTTTTCAAGTACATAAAAGGTTGAGCTCGCATACTGGTAAGTTATGATCTTATTCATTTTGCACTTTGCTGGGACTCTCCCATTTATTATTGGTTCTGACTGAATCATACAAAATGAAGGAATGTGTCCCAAAGAGCAGAGGCAGACACGGCTCCTGCTCTCACAAGCACTGTAATGGGACAAAATTTACAGAGGATGAGTTGCAGCATGGCTGTGTAGGGAGCCCACAACTCTACTGGGTAGTGGCAGGTCTGGGTGGAAGTGCATCAGCAGCCTGTGCAGAGCATGGAGGCCTCAGCTTACGGAGTCATGAAACAGAAGAGAGGCAAAATGAAAGCAGGAGTTCAGGAGACCTTCCCTAACAGTGAAAGACTGGTTTCTTTGTGGAGCCATCTCCCCAAGGGACATAAAGGGGTAGCCGTGTCACTCTAGTTCAGCAAAACAAACAAGGAATCCTGTGGCACTTTTTAAGACTAACAAATTTATTTATCAGATGAGCTTTTGTGGGAGAAAATCCCATTTCCTCAGAGGCTTGAAGGTGGGGATCTTTCTGTAAGTTTTCTGTCTTCAAGCCTCTGAGGAAGTGGGATTTTACTCACAAAAGCTCATGCGATAAATAAACTTGTTAGTCTTTAAAAGTGCCACAGGACTCCTTGTTTGTTTTGTTGAACTAGAGTGACACGGCTACCTCTTTGGAACCATCACTTGAGCTATTGTGAGCCTTACAGGATTAAGCTTCAGGGAATAGACTGTGGGGTAAACATTTCTGTATTGGCACCAAATAGGTGGACTAGATGACACCTACTGATAACAGAACTTTTCTGTATCTAATTGGTATCAGTCTCTGATTTGTGAACATGAGATTGGGTACATGTTTTGTGAATATCTCCAGTCTGATTTAGGAGAGGACAAAGGAGTTGGAGGAGGGACACAAAGAAAATACATTTCATCTTTATTCGTATGCTTCTGATTCATTTTTTAAAAGATTCCTCTGTTCTCGCAACCCTTAGGAATATACTCACCAGGAGCTTTGCTCCCTGAAAAAAGGATTTGGGGTACAGGCTCTGCATCTGGCCCCTCTCCCAGCACTCACCTCCCCAAGGCTCCATGCCACGGCCCGGCTCTGGCCAACACCCTGTAGCCTGCCCGTGGTGCAGCAGCTCCAGACCTCGGAGCCCTGCAACTCATGCTGCGGCTGCCTTCTGGAGCCCCATGGTGGCTTGGCTCTGCCCAGGCTCTCAGCTTCCCCCCGAGGCACTCTCCCTTGCCAAGACACCCTCCCACCCCCCCTTCCCTCCCCCCTACCCAGTGGGGCCCAGCCTCACTGCAGAGGAGCTGCCATCTCTGAGCACGCAGCCTGGGATGGAGGAGAAGGAAGGATTAAGTTTCCCATCTTCATTTCCTGCTTTTGTGCTGCAAGAGCTGGGGGGGTCGGGGTGCAGCTCCTCTTGCTGCTCCAGGCAGGCCAGCTGTGGGAGCCTGCACTGCTGCCAGGGCTGGCTGCAATTCAAGGCACTGGCTGGGGACACTCGGGGCTTGTGCCTGGTGTGCCCACTGCTAGCAATGCCCCTGATACTCACACTGAATAAACCTTGCAAGCAAGGTGACCCAGAAGCATCTTCACCACAGCCTCTTCTCTGTCCTGGTCTGCAAGGGAACTGAGTTTGTGTGGAAGATCTCAGGGCCTCTACCTCACACACACTCTAGTCTTCTGTAGTTTGTGGACACTTCCACTTCTTAACAAGACAACATCAGAGAATATGCATGCAGAGAAGTAGAAGCCCCATCAGCTCCTGTCCCACTTAGATGGCTCCTGTGATGGGGTATTCACACCACAGAAGCCCTGAGTGGGTTAATGTGTGCCTGAAGGGGCTAATTAACTTTAGATGCTGCACCTGTAGGGAAACCAGGGCTTGATGGGCCATAATGGCAAAGGAAGCACAGCCAAGGAGGAGTTGAAATAGGATTAAAAGGGCAGGAAGTGAGAGCAGGAAGGAGATGCAGGGACGAGGTCTATGTTCTCTCTTAAGATGGAGAGGAGTTAGCCAAGAACAGGGAGGAGATCTATGGAGAGAGTAAGTGCTGGGATCTTGCCCTACAGCAGGGAGTTTGACAAGCAACGAGAGTGGCAAAGTAACCAAAGGGAGTAGGGAAGGAAAGGATGGAGAGCCCAAAGAGAGGCATGGAGATAAAGAAGTGGGGTAAGAAGAAACCCACAGAAACAGTAAATGGGACTGAGATTGAGGACACCTAGTTTGCTGATCCCTGAAGTGGAACCAGGAGTAGCAGGCAGGCCCATGTTCCCCTTTTAGCTACTGGCCAAGGGCGACAGGACTGGGATAGAAACAGATGCGTGTGTCAGCACACAGACAGCTTGTCTGAGAGGACCCTGGAAAGTGGGAACTACACAGAAGACTGGCTGGAGTGCTGAGTCACAAACAGGGAGCAGCTGGACCCATGACAAGTCACCATCCCGAGTTGAGAAGAGAGAGTGAGGGGTCACAGTGTGAGTGACCAGTGCTGGGGGAACCAGATGTGGGGAGAGTTCATTCCCAGATCTAGCCCCAGCGAGGTGTACTTGGCATGAGTAGCCTACTTTATAGTTCCCTACAGTCTGGCGCCAGCACTCTTGGATTTATCCCTACATGATGAATGTTTCCATCACTTCCTGTGAAGAGACAATCCCATAACAACCTTTCACATTGAGGCAATAACACCTGAAATGTTCATCCTGTTCCTCCACTTCTTCCCACGCCCACCTCACACTTTCTATCCAAATCCCCTCCCTGGAGTTTATTCCCTTCAGGGTTTTCTCCAGCCCAGCCAAAACTGCCTGTCTAGTTAAAGATTCAGCACAGAAAATATCTCTTATCTTCTGATCAACACAATTTCAGTCCCTGCTGTGTTACAGCAAAGCCTCCAATGCCAGCTCACCACTTTCCTGAAGGATGATCTCCTTGAGAAGAAGTGAGGTGATGAACCAGGCCACCAGTGTTCTGGCTGGTCTCCCTGCAGCGGGCCCCTCTTTATACAATGTATGGTGACTCACATGGCCATAGGATATGAATATGAATGAGGAAGGAGGAGATTGTTGGCAGAAAGTTATGTATTCCCGTGAGTTTCCACACTGAGCTTTATCCTGTAGATCGGTGGTTCCCAGCCTTTTTGAATATGAGGACCCCTTTTTAATATAAAAAAATTTCATGCCTCCCCCCCAAATGATAATAGTTGTTATCAGGGACTGACAACAGCCAGCAGTGCTGTGGAGGGGCAGTGGAGGACCTGGCCTCCGCCTGTTCCCAGGGCAGGGAGATGGTTCCAGGGTGTGATTGTTCACAGCAAATACAATTCATTTAGACTCCAAATGAGGTGTCAAACTCATTCAATGTGGGGAGGCCACACTGGAAGGCAGGACATCTGTTGTGAGCCATGTGGCCACATCGGCTCCCCAGCCCTCCATGTTCAGAGTGGCATGGGCTCCCCTTCCCCTCCCAACCCCACAGGCTCTCCCGCACCTTCCCTTTTCCCTAGCCTGTGGACTCCCCTTTGCCACACTGGCTTCCTGACACCCCCCTGTTCCCTTCCTTTTCCCTATCCATTTCCCCTACCTTCTGGTGGCAGGCAAAAAAAAAAAAAATCAGTCTCAGTCACAGGCAGCCAGGCTGGGCTCCTGCCTCACCTGTTCCTGGCCCACTCACTGTCAGTCATTCAGAATGCTGGCCTTTGGTTGGTTCAGTCCTGGCTAGCCATGGATTGGCTTGTTCCTACATGGGCTCCAGCCACTTTTTCCTTTCTTATTTGTTATTCATTCAATGCGCTGTCAATCAAATTAGCATGCAGACTGATGGACTGACAGTGAACAGCTGGGATGAGGGGCACTGTGATGGCTCTCTGGAGCTGGCCTAGCCTGTTGTGACTGAGAGTCTGTTTGGTTGGCAGACCACAGCAGAGGTGAGCCTGGATTAGCTGGAGCACTTCCTTTGTTCCCCTGTCTGTGACTCAGATCATGTGAGTGGGTCAGAAGCAGGCCTAGCCCTGCTGTGCTGGGAGCCTGTCTTTGGAGTTTGCTGCTGCAGACAGCTCCCAGGCACAGCCCAGGCAGCTGCTCCATAGGAAGGATTTGGCTCCATCGGCCATAAGTTTGACACCCCTAATTTAGAGCCTTCTCCAACATGGATTGCTGGCCAGCAGCAGCTGGGGCCGGATGTGTTCATGGACCCCTTGCTATAACTTCACAGACCCCCAAGAGTCCCTGGACCATGGGTTGGGAACCACTGTTGTAGATTTTACTTTTGTTCTTTGCTTTTATTTTCCTTATGCAGACACTGGCCTGGGAGCGGTCCTGATGCAGACCAATGCTGAAGGAAAAAGACATCCAATTACATATCTGAGTAGAAATTTGTTGCTCTGGGAACAGAACTATGCTGTCATCAAGAAGGAGTGTCTGGCCATGGTCTGGGTTCTTAGGAAACTGCAGCCCTACCTATTTGGTCGACACTTCACGGTGTACACAGACCATTATCCTCTGATCTGGTTACACCAGATGAAAGGAGCTCATGCCAAGATCATGAGGTGGGAGGTGATCCTCCAGGATTATGATCTGGAGGTAGTCCATGTTAAGGGGAATGTGAATGAGGTAGTGGATGCCTTATCATGAAGAGAGGGGTTGGAACTTCCCAGGTCACTGGCTGAGATGACCTCGCTCAGTTCAGTTTCCAAAGGGGAAGAGATGTGATGAAGTGGGAGGGTCAGGACCTTAAGTCTTGAAAGTTTACTGTGTAGCAGAACATCTTACAGTAAATCACATGGCCAGTGCTGGCCATACCAGGACAATTTATTAACTCCTTAATTAGCCAGGATAAGTGTCAAAGAACATAGTTAAAAACTGGTACAATTATGGTCACTTAATTCCTATTTTTCATAGACAGATATGCAGTGGTTAAAGCATAATTTGAGGGGCCCCAGAACCTTCCTAATTTCTTGGCTTGTTTTCTGTATTGTCCGGGCCCCCTTCATACATGTGTGGGCCTGATTTTTCTAGATTCTAGAATCTGGGCCCCAGAACTCTGGCCGGTCAGATTTGTGGGCAGTTCCAGGGTGTTCCAGCTTATTTTGACCCCTGCAGATATGTTATTTTTCCCATATCTTTTGCATCTCATCTTAACGTATTAAATCTTGATAACCTAAACTTCTGTTAGAATTCTAAAAATAGCATTGCTTACATATTCTTGCAAAGGCTGTCAAATCTTTTGCTGACAGTACTTTTAGTTTCCCCTTCTTAGCATGACTCTCAAAGCACTTTCAGAGTTCAGCTCATAAGTAAACTATAGACCTGATAGAAATCTGCCCCAAAAGTCAACCAAACAAATGAACATACTATAAAGGAGGTGACTATTTATTTCTCATTGCAAAAGGGGATTTTGCAGAATTCTTTCCAGGAAACTCACTGTATGATTGCTCAGGTAGTATGCCCATTAGAAGACAGACATACCCAAATGCTAATGAGCAAAAGTTCCAGAAGGATAACCATGTTCCTCTAGTTCAGCAAAACAAACAAGGAGTCCTGTGGCACTTTTAAAGGCTAACCCATGTACTTATTGCATGAGCAAAGATCAGGTTGAGCCACTAGGTATGAGTAAGTTAAAAATCAAATAGTCATTCATTTATTTATCATATGGCATTTCATCCAGTGTTCAAATTCTCTATTCTGTTCTGATCACAGAGCAGTCCTATTGCTTATAGCCCCTCACTCTGTTCAGCTGCCTGTTGATGGACCTGTGATGCAACACTATGCCCTGAGCGTCCCTTGTCTCTGTTCCCCAGAAGCTGAGGCCAGACAGTAGGGGTGGATAACTTGAAAAGGGGGGGTTGCACTGCAGTGCTGTACTATCCACATATGGGAATAATATGGGCAGATAGGGCTGTAACTAGGGTGGGGAGAGCAGGGCTTTGCCCGGGGTGCCAGATCAAATGGCTCCATTTGATTGCTTGATTGTGGGGCGTGCATTCCATGCTGCCTGCTATGGCGCATCCTGGGCACCAAAATACCTAGTTTCAGTGCTATGGATGGGACAAAGTTACACATGGGAGGGATGGCCACAAGATCTACCAACTACTGCAATGCATATCTGCTGAAATGAATATGCCAACCTCATCGTAAAAGCACAGCTGTGTGGGGAAGCTAGTCTTTGTTCATATTTTTCAAGTCTGTAATGCTTTTATCATATACTTGTAACACTTCTGGCAGTCAGAGCTGGCAGCAACAAGGGGAGGGTTCAATCTCTAGGGCTATGCTACACTCAGACTTGAATTCAAATTCATGACAATCAATTTGAATTCAATTAAGTGCATGGCCACACTCATTTTCCACAATTCGTACTGAGGAGCTTCTCATCTTGAATTGATGAAAGCTGACTTTGAATTGGCCAAACCTTGTTTGACTTTGAAGTCAGGGTCAGTTCAAACCCAGTAGTTCGAACTGACCCAGTGTGGCCATATCAGTTCAAACTCACTGAGTTTAAACTGACAAGGGTTGACCTTCCTCCAAGGATGCCATGCACCCTGGGAGGAAGACCAGCCCTTCAGCACCTGGGGCCAGCAGCCCCAAAGGTGCCTCCACCCCTCCCAGGCAAATCGGGCTGGGGGGGCAATGGGGTTCCTGGCTCCTGGCTGGGAACAGGGATCCCAGGCCGTGCTCCAGCCCTGCTGGCTGAGTGCGGGGAAGGCACCTCTGCGCGGGGCTTCTCCCCGGCCGCCTCTCAGCTGGCCATGAATGGGGAAGGCAGCCTCCGCGGTGGAGGCTCCTGCAGTGTGTTGGGATCCCTTCTCCCCCACCCCTGCTGCATGGGGGAGGAAGGATTCCCCTAGTCAGGTGCTGACAGTGCAGCAAGGGTGGGGGAGAAGGGATTCCCCCAGTCATGCTGACAGCATGGGGGGGGGCAATCACTTCTCCCTTGCCTCCGCTGTGCTCTGTGGGGGGGAGGGAGCCCTGGGCGGGGAAAACATCCGCTGCCAGGCTCCCGCCTTCTGAGTCTGGCATGTGGAAAAACATCCCCTGCCCAGCTCTAGCCTCACCACAGCTACAGCTGGGCAGGGGATGCTTTTCCCTGTGCCGGGCTCAGAAGGCAGGAGCCTGGCAGGGGATTGGGTGGTAGCATGGCCCTTCTAGGGGATCATGTTACCAAACCTCCCATTGTGCCCGTCCTCCAATTCGAATTAGCAAGTCGAGTTCATGGACATGCTAATTTGAATTGGAGTTTCTTGTGTGGCCATGTCAATTCAGATGGACTGAATTCGAATTAATAATTATTAGTTCGAATTGACTAGTTCGAATTCAGTAATTTGAATTGACTTTCTAAGTGTAGATATAGACTAGGAGTTCCTTTCAAGAATACAAGACAAAAGCAACTTGAGCCCCCACCCAGTAACTGGGGCAATTACACACCATGCCTTGGTTACTTACCCTCTAATATGGACAGAGACTGAGTGTGAAGAAAAGACTTTTAATGAAAAGGGGGAAAGCAACCCAGTACTAACTTGGAAAGTTCTGGAAGCAGGATTCACACACAGGAAGCCATGAAGAAAGCAACACCCCCCTCCCAAAATATATTTGGCAGTTTCCTTTTGCCTGAGATTCTTAAGTTGAGTAACCAACAGTTCCTCTAAACTGCCCCTCACCCCACAGCCCCCCACTCACAGGATTTTTTCCACAGTAAGGACAGAGCCAAAGTTCAAAGGTGCAACTGTAGAGTTCACCTCCCACCCTGGCTGGGGAGATGGGGGCAGGAAAGGATCTTGCTTGTGTTATTGTCTGGCCATCCTGCTGGTCACTTTGATGGTCACTCAGTCCTCCACAGGCTGCTCTACCAGTTGTCCATCGGCCACCAGCTGCTCATCATTACCTTCTACTACCACCTGCTTCTCTGAAGCTTGTGCAGGTAAGTCTTCTGAGGTTCTACCCAGCTCTCTCGTTCTCAACTCTCCTTCGGTGACCTCAGTGCTGAAGTTTGGCCCTCCTGTATCTGCTTTTGAAGTATGTATTAATGTTGCAGTTTCAATTCAGATTTCCAACCAATGACTAAACTGGCAACATTGCATGTAACTAGCTGGCCACTGGTGGGTGCTGGAACAGTTCTGGAGGGGAGGAGGAGATAATTGGGAACTCCTGATAGGAGGAGAGATTGAAAAACCTGGAATTGTTCAGATTTGAAAAAGAGACAAGGAAAATGGGATATAATAGGCATCTATAAAATCATGACTGGTGTGGAGTGAATGAATAAGGAAGTGTTATTACCCCTTCATGTAACAAAAGAAGAAGGATTTACTCAATGAATTAGTAGGCAGCAAGTAAAAAAAAAACACAAAGAAAGGCTTCTTCACAGAGCACACTGTCAACTTGTGGAACTCCTTGTGGGGGGATGCTGTAAAGGCCAAAAGTATAACTTTTTAAAAAAAAGAATTAGCTGAGTTCATGGAGAATAGGTCCACTGGTGTTCAGGATTGCCATACATTTCAAGTCTCCACAGTGCATTGTGTCTACTTTGTGTCTGTCCTGTTAAAATTATAAATTCTTTAGTGTACTTTGTGATCACTACTGTTTATTACTCACTGCTAGCATTTAGGCTGAAACTAACTACTGTGCACTGCTGCCCACACTCAAATCACTGAATTCCTATTCTGAGATCTTCTGAAATGTTGTCCACTACAGAAGGAGGGTCCTGTGCAGATAATGGAGCAGTAGGTGAGTCAGCTCTTTTCAAGTTCCTGTTAATTCTCAGTCCCATGGATTAATTATTGCAGTTCTATTCCTATATTTATTGACTTGTAACATGCAAAAAAGCGTTATTTCCTCCCTCGAGACAGAACTAAAGGAGACCCTCCTTGCTTGTTTTTATATCCAATCAAATGGTATATCTATACTGGAGCCTTAGGTCAACTTAAGGAAGGTTAAGGCAACCTACAAACCCCTGTGGTCATACTAGGCTTTTATTAAGTTGCCTAAAGTGCTCCCGTAAGTTGACTAAATAACACCACCTCTTAAGGTCAACTTAATGCTTAAATCAACCTTATTAAGTTAGCTTAAGCCAATGTAGATGGGGAAAAACCCTTAAGTGAACCTAATTGGCCTCCAGGCCTCCTCCCAGAGTTCCTGGCCACCAGGGACAGCTACCCACAATGCACCACTCCTTTGTCAAAAGCACCTCCCAGTGTGGATGCAGGCAGTTGACAGAAGTTTTCAGTGTGGACTCTGTGACCTGGGCCTCCTGAGATAACCTCCTGAATGTGCAAAAATCAGGGCAAGCTGAAAAACCAGGGGCCAAATCCTCAAAACACTGATGGGTGGTACTTAAACCAGTTTTCCAATCAGTAACAAACATGCTTCTGATTCCCCACATCAGTCACCACAAAACATAACAAAATAGAAACAGCCCACTTTATTGCACATCAGTTTCTCCAGTCCCCACCTAGCCACTGTGTCTCTTAAAAAAATAGGTTCTTCTGACCCCAAAGGGCCAGCCAATCACCTAGAAAAATATAGGCTTGGCTTTTACCCAAAATACCATGCTGCCAGCCAATCCTTTAGTAACTACAACTAACGGTTTAATATAAAAAAGAAAGAAGCAAAATATGAGAAACCTTAAAGGGTCAAAGTGAATCATATACATAGAAATGATTAAGAGTCCATAGAAAGCAAGTCCTTGAAGAATTTGTAGTTTGCAGGTTATTCCAATTCCTCTGGTAGACACCCAGCATGTGGGTGGGTCCCAGTCCTTTGTTCAGTGCAGCAGAATAGTTCCAAAGGAGGGTGTTGGTTGCAGATTGGAGACTAAAGACTGAATACAAAATGGAGAGGGAGCCACTGCCTTTTTATCACCTCTCACCTTCCCCCTCTGAGTGGAGGTTTTTTGTGGTTCAAAATGGAGTTGAGTCACATGGGCAAGTCCCAGTGGCTTGGCGGGTTATCCATGAGCTCACTGTCCCTGGGAGCTTCCTTAATGAGCCATTAAGGGGACAATGGTTTTGCAGCCATACAGTCTGGGGTTGCCTTAGAATCAAATAACTTGGAACACAAATAGAACAAACCTATTCCTAACTTCTAATACAGACATGACATCTGCATATAAACTATATAATCCTTCCTAGCAGATTACAGCCTTTCTATTGGTACCAAACATGGCATATGGATTATAGCAAATATGAAATATTAATATGAAAGATAATCATGAACAGTCCCGTTGACCCAGAAAGCATCACATACTCTCTAAATTGACTCAGCAAAGTTGACTTAAAGTCAAACTTGTTAAGTCAACTTAACAGTGTAACCAAAGATTGCAACTTTTGATCCAAACTTTTGGTCCTGGGCCAGAGGCCAGGCTCCACATTCTGCCCCACCCTGCCCTGCTCCATTGGCCAGCTGGCCTGCCTTCAGGGGCAGGGTGGGGTCTGTTTGCTCCATCTCTGGATTGGGGCTGGCTGGCTCACAGTGAGGCCTCCACTGTGAGCCACAGTCTTCCAGGGCCTGCCATGCATGAGCTGGCCTTCCATTCCCCAGGCAGAGTGGCCAGAGCAGGGCTGGGCAAGGTGCACGTTCTGGCCCCAAGGTCCCTCCCCAACAACAGGGAGGATGGGGCTGGCACAGGCCAGGGGAGTGTGATTGGGGACTGCCCAATCTCCTGTGGTGGGTGGGTATGCAGGGGGGCCCAGCATTGGATGGCAGCCCAGGCCCCCTGGGCTGGCTAATCCAGCCCTGCCCAGGTGATCAAGGGAACAATTAACAAAGAACGTACTTTGCACTCTGCAGTTAGTACTGTGTCTTATTTATGCTACAGTAGTGTCTATAGACCCCACCAGCCAACAGCACGTCCCCATTATGCTACCTGCCGTACATACACATTGTTTTAGTTGTACAGCTTAACAATAGGCCTTCAGATCACTAACTCTTCCTAGCTAATGCTTAAACTATGTACACTAAACCTAGGAGTGTGATTCCCAGCTCACACACACACATACTCACACTCACTCTCATCAAGCAAGCATGAATGTGAATAGTAGTGTAGCCCTGGTAGCATGGGCAACAGTGGCACAGCTTAGCCACACTGAGTGTGTACCCACAGTGTTCAGATGGGTTTGTATTTGCTATGGCTAAGCCATGTTGCCACTGGCCAAACTACCAGGGGTCTTTTCTGCAAACAGAGATGAAGCTCTGTGACAGACTGAATAGGTAGCAGAAGAATCCGAGGAGGAAACTGACAAAATAATAATTCACCAAGCCAAGGGAATTGCATCCAAGTTCCGTTCTGAAGTGGCTGAATCCCTTGTGATCTCTTACTGACTCATAGGCTGTGTCTACACTAGCAAGATAGTCCAGACTGAGGAGGCTCAGGAGCACCTCTGGCCAAGGGGAAAAGACCCAGGATTCGGGCACTGAGACTCGGGACTTGTGTGCCACTGCTGCAGCTGCCACCGCAGGTGGCCAGGCAGCGGACCTGAGGCTTGGGCACTGGGACTCGGGGCTCAAGTCCGTAAGCCCACTGCTAGCAATGTCCCTGAGGAGGCTTAGTCCAAACTAACTTAGCCTATGGCCACAGTAGGCTTTCTTAGTTCAAACTAAGGAACACTTAGTTTGAACTTGTTAGTACTGGTGGTTAGGCCTGACTTAAGAGCTTAGTTTGAACTAAGCATGATGTAGCCACAGGCTAATGCTTAGTTCGAACTTAAGAAGTCCAGACTAAGCCAGGTAGTCCAAACTAATGCACGTTCTAGTTCAAACAAAGTGTTAGTTTGAACTGGAACATGTGGTTAGTTCAAACCGATAAGCATGAGGTTAGTTCGAACTAACCTCAAACTTCTTAGTTCAAATTAACAAATTCTAATTTCCTGTGGTTGATGTAGACATAGCCATAGACTCTAAGGTCAGAAGGAACCAATGTGATCCTCTATTGACATTCAGACACGTCTATATTAACCTTAACCTCCTTCCCATCCCCAGTGTTTAGTGGTACCACTTCTTTTTGTTTTGTTTTGTTTTCTTATTTATATGGCTATAAAATCTTTTACTATTGGTTGTAATGCCCTTTACAAGGCCCAACTCTATTTGACTTCTGGCCTTTCTTACTTTATTTCTACATGTTCTGACTTTCAAGTGGTAGCTTTCCTTGCTGATCCCTCCCAGCATCTCCTCCTTGTAGGTTTTCTGCTGTCTTTTAATCACATATCTGAAATATTTACTTATTCGGCTTGGTCTGCAACTTATGCCTATGATTTTTTCCCCTTCTGAGTTCTAGCAACTTTCTGTACTACCAAGCCTTTTCCGCCATTAGATCCAAGAGTTCTTCAATCCGATACTTTTTCCCAACTAATTCTCTTAATTTTTTAAAGTTAGCCCTTTTGAAGTCAAACACCCTAGCCACAGATCTATTTCTGTTTATCCTTCCATTTAGTTTGAACTGAATTACCTCGCGGTCGCTCAAACGAAGATTATTGTCCACCACTAGTTCTTCTGTGATGTCACTAGTAATCAGCAATACCAATCTAAGATGGTATGCCCTTGTGTTGCTTCAAGGAATTCACCAACTATCACATCCATGAAAATCTTGGCCCTATTATTGCTATTTGCATGTTCTCCAGTCTATATTGGGAAGTTAAAGTCTCCCATAATCACAGGGTTCCAAGCAGTATTTATTTAATTAAAAAACTTAAAGAGATCTCTGTCCATGTCCAAATCAGATCCCACTCATCTGTAGCACACCCCAAGTACTATCTGAAAGGAAACTAAAAACTTTTTTCCCCAGTGTAATTTTTACACAGAAAGACTGTGTCTTACCAGTTCCATCACCTCTAATTTCTTTATAGTCTACCACATCATTGTTGTATAGTGCTATTCCACCACCTCTGTCTTTTCAAAACAACACATACCCTTCAATACTTGCACACCTGTCATGACTACTATTCCATCATTTTTCTGTTATCCCTATAATACTTGGTTTCACTTCCTCTACCAGTAGCTCTAATTCCTTCATTTTGTTACCCAGGCTCCTCACATTGAAATACAATACTTTTGGTTGTTTGGCTTTGCTCACATTTCTTACTCGATTTAGCACAGTCGTTTTATTGCCAGTATCGTTTATTAGACTGATATTTACACTACCTGTCCATTTTGCTCCCCACTGCTGTGCCCTTTCTTATTTCATTTTCTTCCCTCTCAATGCTAAAATCAAGCATTGATATTTCCTGGGCATCTCCCAACCATCTCTTCCAACTCCCTAGTTTAAAGTTCTCTTAAACAGTTGTGCTAACCTTCATCCTGGAAATCAATCATCCTCCACCCCCCAGTTGAAGTCCATCCCAAGTGAACAGTCTTCTGTCCATGAATGGCTCCCAGTGACTGTATATCCCAAATCCCTTGTTAGAGCACTCTGCTTGAGCCATCTATTGATCATCAGAATCTTCTCATGTCTTTATTGCCCTCCTCTAGGGACAGGCAGAAACCCACTGAAGATCACTTGACTTGATTTCTTTAAGAGTCCTCCTAAGTGTGGCATAATATCCTTTTGATACATTCCAGCTGGAATCTAGCTATATCATTTGTACCCACATGGAAGAGAATCACAGGATTCTTTCCCGCTTCTATTAGGATCATCCTGAGACTGAAGTCCACATCCCATATCATAGTTCCTGGCAGGGCCATCCCTAAGGGGGTGTGGGGCCCTGAGCCAAGTGGCCTCTCCTGGTCACCCCCATCCCCCACACTGGGGGGCAGGGCCAACTGGCCCAGCGGTCGAGCTCCGCTCTCCTGCCCTGCTTCTGGGCCAGCATTCCCCACCCCAGGGCAGAACAGCCACCCCAGGGGAGGGGCAGGAGAGTGGAGCTCAACTCCTGGGCTAGCCCACTCCATCCATGGGCTGGCTGTTCTCTATCCTGGGGGTGGGGTGAGCCAGCTGTGTTCTGCACTCCCAGCCCTGTTTCCCCCCCTCCCCCGGCTGCCTTCAGCTCTGTGCTGAAAGCATTGGGGAGGGGGCGGGAGACAGCATGGGGAGAGGGCCGGGAGCATGGAACCTGGCCTCTGCTTTTGGCTGGCTCACCCAGCTCCCAGGATGGGGAACAGCTAGCCAGGGGGGAGGGGGCAGCGGTGTGGGCCCTGTGCTGCCCTGCTTATGGTCGGACAGCGTGGGTACCATGGAACTGCAGGGCCCAGGGTTATCACCCCCCCCCCCCCGCCAAGGATGGCCCTGGCTCCTGGCAGGCAGCACACCCTTCTGATCTTTAGGTCACCTCTGTTTATAATTCTGTCTGTTCTCAGTACGGAATCCCCAATCACACTGAGTTTCCTTTTCCTGCTAACTGTGCGATTCTCCATCCTTTTGCAAATTCTTTCTTTCTCTTATCAAGCCTAGGCACTGTGCCAGAGGTTTGGTGGGTAGCAAATGTTATACTTAGACTTACAAGATGCAATTGGGCAATCAGGGGAATTTTAGGCAAGGAAACAATACATCTATACCTAGCAAACTGATGGGACTGATACCTCAGTTCTGGCTAACCCACAAGATACACTTCTGCTCCTGATCTCACTCTGTGGAAATGTTTCTGGAAAGAATACCATGACTAGGCCAACTTCCTTCATTCCAAATCAGTTCTATCTTCATTCGGTTCTGCCATCTTCCTAACTAAACAACTCTATTTTTCCAACGTAATTGAATCCTACCATAACTGCAATCCAGGATCCTTTTCATTACTTTTGACCCATTCCTCAATTCCTCCCCTTCTCCTGCCTCCATTTCCCTCTCTGCCCAGGGTCCTACCAATCTCTTCTGTCTTACACAGAACCTGTTTCTCCACCTTCCCTGTGATGCAGAAACCAAAAACATATTATCGGTAGACACGCATATCTCCTCACAAAGGATCTGTATGTACCTTTCACAGCAGTGTTAGTGATTAGTATGACTCCGGCTTTCTTCTGAGACCTCATGTGGTGTTCTTCAGTGAATCAGAATGCACATGTCAGAATCAGAACTTTTTGTAACCCTCTTGCCAACTGGCATGAAGTGGTTCAGGGTAACACTTCTTAAACTGTGGCAAGGCACCTCCTCAGTATTACTGGGTTAGGGCTTCCATCTCTGACAAAATGGACCTGGAGTAAATCTGCCCCACCCTGGATGAATGTTTTAGCTTCTCCCCTGAACACTTCAGTCTTGGAGCATTAGGAGCAGGCTTCAGTTCTGGCCTGAAGAGTGTCCCTCTGTTACATAGGGATTTGTAAGTCTATAAACCCAGACCCCGGAGGGGAATACCTTTAACTGGCCCCTTTGGCAGAGCTAAAGTTGAGGTGGTGCAGCTCTGGCAGGTGTTAGATCTTCCCCTAAACTGATGCTCATTTTTGGTTGTCCCCCCTGTGGGAAAAAGAACTCTTCTGCAATAGAGAGGTCTACCTCACTGCTATCACAAGCCTTCTCCCTAGTGCTTGGGCCTTCCTTGAGCAGGTCTTAGGGGAGGGTATTTACCAAGTTCACCTGCCCTTGGGCCCACTAGATCTCTTCACTGAGCCCCTGCCCCCCCCTCCCTGGCTGCTTCCTCCTCACACATCCCAAGCTGACTGCAGAACCTATAGAAGGTTTGCTTATAACTGCCCCAATGGACACACATCCATACACATCTGTGCGCCACACTCACCCTTTCCCCACCCTTATGTCCCACTCATATACTGCATGACTGGACCGTTTGTCACTTGTTGAGGGTGAGGAACCCTGGTTTGCCAGCCTGTGTTTCATCTTGGTTCTACTGCCCACTGGGGATATTAGCTGGCATCTCCTTTATGGATCCAAGAGCATGAGAGTGTACCTGTTGCAGTTCACACCCCCACCCCAAAGCTTGTCTAAATTACAATGCGAAGGCAAAACTGATGCACAGAACAAAAATAAACGTACATTAACTACGTGCCTAAAATAGGAACACTATATAGATAACAAACTTCAGTTTTCATTTTTTTTTTTTATTCCTCATCACTAAAAGGCAACCAGATTGAACCTTATAAACAGGTTTGGTTTTTTTACACAACATGTAATTAACCAGTGTAACTCCCACAAAACTGGGTGAATGCACAAGAAAGTAGTACATGAAACTCAATCTTGATAAGGCACAATGGAAAACATAATCCCAACTGTACCTGCTAAATGATGGGCTCTAAATCAGCTGTTCCCACTCAAGAAAGAGATTTTGGAGTCACGATGAATAGTTCTCAGAAAAGGTTCCTTTAATGTGTAGAGACAGTATAAAAAGTTAATAGAATGTTAGGAACCATTAGGAAAGGGATAGAAAATATCATAATGTCACTACATAAGGCCGTGTTACACCCAGACTGCCTGTAATTCCAGTCATCCCATCTCCAAAAGATTGATTAGAAATGGAAAAAATACCAAGAAGGGCACAAGAATGCTAAGCAGTATGTTACAGCTACCGTACGAGGAGAGATTAAAAAGGCTAGGCCTGTTCAGCTTTAAAGAGAGATGACCAGAGGAAGATGTGATAAACATCTATAAAAGCACTAAAGGTACAGAGAAAGTGTTATTTGCCCCTTCACATAGCATAAAGAATGAGGGGTCACCAACAAACTTAATAGTCAGCAGGCTTCTAACACAGATAAGGAAGTTCTTCACAAAGCACAGTCATTCAGGGGGTGCTGTGGCGGCTAAAAGCATACCGGAGTTCAAAAAAGAACTAGCTACGTCCCTGGTGGATAGGTCTGTCAGTGGCTATTAGTGAAGGTGGTCAACCCCATGCACTGAGCATCCTTTGCTACTGTTTGCGAGAAGCTAAGTGTGGGTGACAGGATGATTGCCGTGTTTTATTAATTCCCTCTGAAGCACCTTGTAACGTCTACTGTTGTGGGCAAGATGGATCATAGTCCTGACCCAATATGACCATTCTTATGCATTTATTATCAGATCAGCAGTTAATTTGTTCTCAGCTTATTTTTGCTGACATTGGAGATTTATCTACTTTCCTTGTATTTTTTTTAATCTTTGGGCTTACCAGTTACTTCATATCAAAACTCTCGAAGAGGAATTAAGAAAAGTGAATACCAGAAAAGGAGAACCTGTAAACTGTTTTTGACATGTCAGATGATCATACAATAAATCACAAGGCCAGGTTTTTGACTACCCAAGAGAATTTATTGACCTATTCGTCAACAAATGTGTTACGAGGTGTCAAATCTGAAATGCAACTAAAGAAACAGACTATAAAAGAACCTGCAAGCATTTTTTTATTGAGGATATAAATCTGCTGAGTTTACTCTGTAGTTAATTCATTGTGTGATTACTTTATTATTTTCCAAGTTGGATTAGAGTCATGGAACTTAAAGCCAGATTGTCACATCTGCCCTTCTGTCTAGCACAGGCTACCAACACCACCCAGAAACCATACACTAAACCCAACAACTGAAATTACACCAAAGTGTTACAGCCTGTGGAACTCATAGCCAGGAGTCATCGTGAAGGTCAAATGCATAACTGTGTTCAAAAAGGAATTAGATAAGTTCCTGGAGGACAAGTCGATCAATGGCTATTAGTCAAGATGTCAGGGATGAAACTCCATGTTCTGGGCATCCCTAACCCTCTGACTGCTAGAGGCTGGGACCAGATGACAAAGGATGGATCATTCAGTAATTGTCCTGTTGTGTTCATTCCCTCAGAAGCATCTGGCACTGGCCACTGTCAAAAGATAAATATAGGTGATCTTAGCTATGGGACAGAGTGGGCAAGTGCCCCAGCCCCACACAGAGGGAGGATTCTTGTCCTGGGATGGGCCCCATGTTGTCTGTCTGTCTGTTTTAAATCTCCTGGGCCTGCCAACCAGGGCAGAAGCAGGTGAGTTGGGTTGGGGGTGAGGGTAGGGTGGTAGGAAGGGGGCTGGGGAAGCATACAGGGAGAGGGGGCCTGACAAGGACTGGGGGGGGAGTTGGTGGGGGGCCAGTGATATAGCTGTGCTGGCAGCCAACCTTGGGCAGGGCAGTGAGGCAACAGCTAAGTTGGGCGGTGGGGTAGGGAGACCACAATTGGGAGGCAGTGTGGGGGTTGGTGGTGAGGCTGGAGGGAGGTAAGGGGCTGTTGGTATGATTGGGAGGCAGATGCAGGTCTTGGGGAGAGGCAGAGCTGTCCTTAGGGTAGGGCAAACAGGGCAACTGCCCAGGGCGCTGCACTTTGGGGGGCCCCGCGGGGCCTGCATTGCTGCCCCCCCATGGCAGGGACCAGCACGAGCCCCCACTCTCCCACCATGAGCCCCAAATGCTTTTAGCCAGCAGATGCAGGCTCATTCAGCCCCTGCTCTGCCAGTGAGTAGCTGGGCTGCCAGCCACCCCTCCGCCTGGAGCATGCAGCTGAGCGATTAGCTGGAGGGGAGGGAGGTTTCACCCTTTCCTCCTCCAGCAGATGCTGGCAGCAGCAGCCCAGGGTACACACAGCCAGGTAAGTACTGGGGGGGGGGGGTCTGGAGGGACCCTGGCTGGGGATCTGCCCCCCCCATCCCCTGGGGACCCTGGGTCAGGCCAGCAGCCAGGTCAGGGGTAGGAATCTGGGGAACCTGGGAATCCAGGACACCTCATGGGCCCTGGATCTCACCAGGCCAATGTGGGGCAGGTGCCAGGGATCAGACCCACCTGGGCCTTGGGTCATGCCAGCGGTCAGGCTGGAGGGGGACAGAAGGCCCCAGGTGACATTGCTCTAGTGGGGGGCAGGTAGGTCAGGGATCATGCCTCTCTGGGCCCTGGGTTATGCTGGTGGACAGGCAAGAGAATGGCAGGATGGAAAGCAGGCCAGGCCAAGAGCTGACAACCCCCGCCTGGCCAGGTGAGGCTGGAGGACAGGCAGGGTCGGGGTTCCCCCCCAGCCCAGGCTGTGAGGCCAGGGGGCAGGCTGGCCAGGGATTGTCTCCACCTAGCCCAGGCAGCAAGGCTGGGGGGGGGCAGCAGTCAGGCTGGGCCATGGGTCGTCTCCCCCCGCCCAGGTGGTGAGGCTGGGGGGCCAGGCCAGACCAGGGGTTTTCCCCCCATAAGCCCAGGCAATGAGGCTGGGGTGCAGACTTGGCTAGTGGTCACCCCCACAAGCCCAGGTGGCAAGGCTGGGGAGCCAGCAGACAGGCTGGGCCATGGGTCATCTCCCCTAAGCCCAGGTGGCGAGGTCAGGGCCAGGGTTGCTCCCTCCTCCCTGATGCTCAGGCAGTGAGCCCCAGGGGGTAGACCCAGGCAGCGGTCATTCCCCTCCAAAGCCAAGGTGGCAGGGCTGGGGGGAACATGGGCTTGGGGTTGTCCACCACAAGCGCAGGCAGTGGGGCCACGTGTCAGGCTGAGCCAGGCATCATCCGCACCCCCCTCGAGCCCAGGTGGTGGTGCCAGCAGGCCAACGGGCAGGCTGGACCAGGGGTTGTTTACCCCCACCACCAGCCCAGGTGGAAGGCCAGGGTCACAGGCCTGGTCAGGGGTCACCCCTACCCCTCCCCAAGCCAAGGGGGGACAGGCTGGGCCAGGGGTCACCTCGCAAGTCCAGGTGGCAATGCTGGGGAGCAGGTGGGGCCAGCATTTGTGCGTTCCCCACCACCAAGCTGAGGCAGCGAGGCCAGGAGTCACTTCGCCCAGTCCAGGCAGCAGGAAGGTCTGCCCAGGGGTCAAACCCCAGGCCAGTGGGCTCATGGCAGGTATGGCCAAGGGTCAAACTCCTGCCCTCCAGGCCAGTGGGCAGGTCTGGCTGGGGTCCCCTCCCCCTAGCCCAGAGGTAAGGCTCAGGGGCAGCAGGCAGACTTGGCCAGGGGTCACCCCACCTCTCACTAGCCCAGGTGGCAAGACTGGGTGGCAGGCAGGCAGGGCTGGCCAGGGATCCTGTGTGATTGTTGATCACCAGCCGTTTACAGACATGACTTTCGCCTTGAGTTTTGTTCTTTTCTTTCTGCAGTGGACCTTGTGGGGAAGGCAAGCATCACAGCAAAGTTCATGGGAGGGTTGGGATCTATTTAAAAATCTTGAGAACCACAGCAGTAGATGTGTCGTGTGTGGGTTGGCAGGGTGGCATCTCACAGCTGGGTGTGGAGCTATGTGCCAGCTGCGCACCCAGATACCATTAACTTCACCAGTGCATGGGGAACCTATGCAAGCTGTCTGGAAGTCCCAGGGACACTTTGATCCATCACCCTCCCTCCTTCTTGTATTTGTGGAGCTTCTTGGCTCCTGATATTTGGCAAGAGGAACCTGGAGGGGTTAGGGAATGATGTGCCTTCTCAGACACTCCACTGGGCTAGCCGGCCCTGCCCCACAGTGCTGGGGTAGGCATGGGGCCCCCCCAGAGGGTGATTCACCTGGGGCCCAGCACCCTCCCCAGGGACAGCCCTGGGGAAAGGCACTGGGGACAAGAACATGCTGGGGGTGGAGAGTGGGGTTCCTGCAGAGGGACCAGTGATGGAGTTTGAGAGAAGGAGGCTGGGGGGGGGGCAAAAATGAAGGAGAGGGTCCCCTATGATGTAGAGGGGTCCCATCCTTGACTTTTGCCCAGGGCTCCATAATTACTAAGACTGCCCCTGATGATAGGTTCTGGGTTTGATGAACCCCTCATCTGACCCAGGATAGCCATTTTTGTGTCAAATCTCATCTTCCCTTGGCTTCCATGATTATGTCCACCCCTGGGTCTCTTTCTACCTCTCTAATTGCTCCTTCAGTGTGTCCTTTGGAGGATGCTTCTCATTTTCTCTCCAGTTTTCTCTGGGGGTTCCAAAGGGCTCTGTCTGTGGTCACCATCTTTTCTCCCTCTGCGCTTACCTCTGTGTGATGTCCTCCACATGGGGCCAGATTAATTGGCTGGGGACCCCCAGGCTTGGCGGCTTGTGTGCAAAATTTTCAACCCGTGTGCAAAACTTTTTCTGAATAAAATTTGTGTGCAAACTCGTGCAACAAAAATTATTGAAAAATCTAGACCAATGAAAAATTAATATAAACTATTTAAAGTCGTTTTTTATTACTAAAATCACCCAATTTATTTAAAATTTACCCAAATTGCTATACAATCAAAAGAAACTAATCCATGGCTTTCAAACAACCCAAGACCAAAGTTATATTCAATCCGGATCCTAGGTGTCACAATTCTGCCTAATACCCTCATCTCCTGTGTTCTACATGCAGAGTTACAGTTCACACGGAAGCCAGCTAATTATCACTGACAGCATTTAAGATACACAAGGAGTTGTGTGGCACTTAAAGACTAAGATTTATTTTTCACCTGAGCTTTCGTGGGAGACTCCTTGTTTTGTTTTGTTTTCCTGGAATGGACTAACATGGCTACCGCTTTGGAAATTGGCAGCATTTAACATGTCTTGATGGTCCCAGAGGGGTAAATTCTATTGAAATTTTAAAAATCAAAAAAAGATTCCAGGCATCTCTTTTCAGGAAAATGCTGCTACAAGAAAGATGCTAAACACAGCTGAAATCAAAACAATGGGCTTCTAGCTGCTTTAAGATAAGGCTACAGTATTTCTTAAAAGCCTATTTTCAGTCCCTTGTATCTTTACCTGCCCCATCATTTTGGGGCTACATTTCAACTTAGGAGAAAATCTCTACCAAAATACCACATCACTTTAATGCATTATGGTTTCTTCTGATGGACAGATTAGGGTGCATAGTGAAGAGAATAATCTCATGGCTCCTTTGATTCCCAGTCTTTTGGCTGTTACTATATTTAAAACAAGTACTTATCTGATATCTCTGTTACATCTCTAAGATTTCTGTGAATTGTTCTTCAAAGCATCTGATGAAATGGGGTTTTCTCCCATGAAAGCTCATGCAATCAATATATTTGTTAGTCTTTAAGTACCACAAGAATCCTTGTTTGTTTTGTAATGAATTGTTGTGAGTTACAGGATTCTGGAGAAAACATCTTCCAGGTTCTTTGAAAGCAGGGGGTTAGCATGCTCAAACACTCTCACTGTTCAAGTCACTCCACTTAAGTAACATCCACACTAGCTTTCAGGAAATATACAACTGATTTTTAGATTTTTCACCTCCACAGCTTTATCTAGTTACAGAAGGGACATTTTGGCACTATGCACTCCCTTTTTCCCACTTGAGAAGTTTCAAACTTCAGGATATGAATGGCACTTACTCTTTGCCATGCCTCTTGTTTAAAAAGCTGAAGAATTGCCCCAATTCCGACTCCCTAAGCTCCCTGCCCCCATTCCAGCCCTCCTAAACCCCACCCCCAGCTCCACATCTTCAAGCCCCCGCAAGCCCTCCCCAGCCCACCATCCTGACCCCTTCTCCCCCCCCCACACCCTCCCTGCCCCCACGCTTTCTGTGCCAGTTGCCTGACCAACCCCCTCCCCCTCCCAGCCCTCTTCACTGGCCAAAGAGCTGGGCGGGGGGCAGGAGGCCACAGTGCTGGCCGGCATGGAGGAGCCCGGGCTGGAGGCTGGGGCTGGCCATGCGAACGGCCAGACCCCGGCTGGAAGAGGCGGAGCCTCCACAGTCTCCGGGGAAGGGAGGGAAGGGGAGGGAGGAGTGGCAGGGCTGGCTCAAGCCTGCAGACCTTCCCTTCCTCTGGCCAAGGGGCTGGGCTGAGGCTCATGCCCGGACACAGCACTCTGGCGCGTCTCCCCTCGGCCACGCTGCCACCCTGAACTGCCCCATGCGCGGGGGCAGGAAAATCCTGCGCGGCAGGATTTTTTTAAGCGCATGGCCGCGCTGCCGCGCGCCTTAGAGGGAACAGTGCCCCCAGGCTACCTCCATAGGCTCCCAGCCTGAGGCCCCACCACCTCCAAAATGGTGGCTGGGCGCTCACACCCCATTGCAGGGCCGGGCCCTGGGGCCAGAGGGTGCTCAAGTTTCAGTCCCACTCCAGCATATTTGTAGATAGAAAGCTGTAAACTGTAACTGTGGTACAACTTTAGCAGCACCTCACAGCAGGGCAGTAAAGAAATCAAGCAAGGAGTGGCTACCACCCATGCCAGTTGCATATTTGAAATTAACTTCAAGTATTCATGCTTTGTCTTGGCCATAAGAAGATAATGATAGATTAGCAGTGTTAATGGAAGGACATGGGGACAACTGAGAATTTCCCCTACTATGAATAATGATGAATCTCCATGACAGGAGAAACAGAGAGAGGGTGCGTCTACACTGACGGTGGCAAGTTCACTGCGCCAGATCCTTTTTTTTTTTGGGATGAGGGGGCGTCACTAAAGACACGCTTAGCCATTTTGGAAGTTTATCCAATTATACTACACCCTCCTGTGGAGTAGCACCATTTCCTGGTAGCACAGCACAGTGAAGCTGGCATACTAAAGAAAGGTTATGAAGTTGGTGGGAGTTATGCTAGCTACTCTGTGTATCCTGTGTAACTGCCATCAACAGCTGCTGAATTTTGCCAGCAGTGTAGACTGGGCCAGCAAGAGAGGGGGAAAAAAGGTCTTTTGAAAAGGAGGCGTGAAACTGCAGTATCACGCAGAACTTGAGTCTGAAGGTCAGAAGGCTGGCTGTGAAATCTGGATTCCTTGTGGCACTAGAGGACAGGTATTGTGCGAAACTGTTCAAAGGCAGTAGGCAATTCGTATTAGGAAGAGGATTTTATCAAAAATAAAAGTATAAAGTGTGATGTTGGTTCTTTCTGTTCTCCCTGTGGGAAGAAGCAGTGTCCTGGATTAGTGTCCCTGCTGTTACAAGCCTTCTCCCCACTGCTTGGGCCTACCTCAAACAGGTCCTACTGTATCTCCTGGTTCTTTCTGAGGATCAATGGATGCTAGCTGGGGTTCTCTGCTTTGTGTCCCCTCAGGGTCCGTCCATTTAGCCCGTTGAACTTTACACCTATTCCTGTTTTTTTTTATTATCTCCAATAACCAGTTGAGTCCTAAGGAGAGTAGCTCCTGCTCTTGAGTCGGGGCATGGTCTTTCAGTTGTGGTAGGCTTGTGCCCACCCATAACCTGGAGCCCAACTAGACAGTGCCCTCTTGCAGCCTTCCAGCCTGATTTTGCCACACAACTCACACCTTGTCTAGATCGTCACAGTCAGGTTACTTGTATAGCTTGCAGATTATTTGTGCATAACATCTTTAAGTTCTTTCTTATCCATTCCCACATCTAAAATTCTCATTCAAGCACTCATCATCTCACATTTCAATTGCAGTGACCTTCTCTCTGGGCTTGACAGATAGAATCGTGCTCTATTTGTGTCCATTCACAATACTGCTGCCAAGATAATTTCCTCAGCCAACTCCTTTGACTGGGCAACCCACTGCCTGGCATCCTGCCAGTCGCACTGTCTTTAACTCATCAAATGCATTCCATTTGTCTTTACTTTCAAGGTTACTTTGTAACCTTTTCACATTCTGTTTATTGTAGCCATCTCATTGACTACTGAGATGTTGACTCTTGTTGCCAATGACGTCAGCCTTTACTGCCCACTTGTCTAATTTTATTTTTAGGGATTATATTTTCAAAGCTCTCATATAAAATATAAAGACATAACAAAACAAAACATAAAGAAATATATGTCCCAAATGTGAATATCATATAAATAACAAAATTCAGTGTTCATTTTTTTCCTCCTAACTTAAAGGCAACCAGTTTGAAACTGACAATCAGGGTTTATTTATACAATACATTATTAGCCAGTGTAATTCCCACAACACTGGGTGAGTGGGCAACAGAATACCACATGAAACTGAATCTTGATAACTGGAAAGTAATGCACCTTGGAAAATATAATCCCACTTATATGTGTAAAACAAGGGAATCTAAATTATCTGTTCCCACTCAAGAAGGAGACTTCGGAGTCATTATGGATCGTTCTCTGAAAATATCCTCTCAAATGTGCAGAGGCAGTCTAAAAGTTTTGAGACTGTTAGGAACCATTAGGAAAGGAATAGAAAATATACCAATGCCACTATATAAAACCATGGTACACCCATACCTTGAACACTGCATGCATTTTTAGTTATTCATTCTCCATAGGAAGGGAGGTTAAAAAGTCTGGGCCTGGTCAACTTTAGAAAGAGATGACTAAGGGAAGATGGGATAGAGGTTTATGAAGTCACTAACGGTATAGAGAAAGTTAATAGAAAAATGTTTGCCTCTTCACATAATACAAGAATCAGAGGTCACCAGTGAAATAAATAGTCAGCAGGCTTTAAAAAGAAGAGTTCTGACTGTCTCCCTCCCCCTGAGTTATAGGAAACATGCAATATACCTGTGCACATACAAGATGCTGCAGGAAACATAGTACTGTAATCATTTAGAGTAGGTTATGAGTGCTCATAAAGGATCCTTATATGGCCTGACTGGCATAAACTCATACAATTATAGTGCATAAGTGAAAAGAAAAATCAGATAGATCATAGCCCAGGGGTTTATGGTTGTGCATCCCCTGACACCTGCCAAAAAAAACAAATTTTATAATCAACCTAATTGCCAGACTCCCTGTGAACTAGGTTTACTGCTTCATGTTCTCAGCTTCCCTATTTTGCTCTGCAGCAAGGCTCCTCATACCTAACCCAAAGATACCTATGACCAGGGGCTTTGCTGCAGCTGGGCTTGAGATCCAGCCCATGCAGCAACTGGGGCCAGATTGGGCCTAGATCACCTGCTGGTGGCTGGCAGCCACAGGGGCTGCATCTGGGCTGGGGGGCAGTGTACCACAGCCATCCCACTCCAGCCCAGCTGGGGCATTGCTGCTCCTTGTATAGTAGAGAGAGAATCAGGGAAAAGGATAGAGCCAGCAGGAGGGAGCACCCTCTGCGCTCCTGCCACGGCTGGTTGGTGGGCTAGATGAAAGGTTTCTGCAAACCACATGCAGACTGTGGGCCATAGTTTGTCCACTTCTTCATATGAAGGTGTCAGCTTGAAGGTGCCGACTGACCCTGCCTGCTCTGATGCTCTCTTAACCTGTGTGTGCACATCAGACTGCATTTTATTTTTGCCCTGCTGAATTAAGTTCTGTGCTCAGTCAGGGACATATGAGGGTGTCAGCTTGGAGGTATTGATTGACCCTGCCTCTTCAGACGTGTTCTGTGAGTGTCTTTGACTGCCCCATACGGTATCTCCATTGGGAGACAGGGACTTGCAGAAGAAAGAAGTAAAGCTGTGTATAGAAAGACAAGTGACTCAATTAGCACATTGCTAAAATTACAGAGCCTGTAGAATGCAACCTGAAAAGATGAATGTGCCACAAGCTGATGGGCAAATCTAGTAATGCCACCCTAACTCTCTGGGATGCCAAAATATCTTCTTAAGGAATAGCTGTTATGGGGAATTCAATGCCCATGGAAAAGACTTTTACTGCCAAAAGACTGGTATTAGTCACTGTTAACTAGAGCTTTGCCTTCTCAGAGGACACTTAAGAATTTTTTTTTTTTACTGACATTGAAGATTGATCTACTTTCTCTGCATTTTTTTTAATCATTGGGGTTGCAAGGTACTTCATATCAAAACTATAAAAGAGGAAGGAGGCAAAGGGAAATCAGAAAAGGAGAACCCCGTTGACCTGTCAAGTATATATTTTTGCAGTATACGATGCTCTTACTATAAATCACATAGCCAGGTTTTTAATGACCCCAGCAGAGTTTATTGACCTGTTAATCAGCCAATGTGTTATGATATTGTCACATGCTGCATCCCACATATGCCGTTATGGTGTGACCTTTGCAGCATTCATGTTTGTCCTTACACCGTAACTGTGTATTGCCTGGTGCAAAGTATGTCCTGTACGGTGTTTTTGGAATGCTGATGACAAATTGAACATTACTTTTATGGTAGCATGTGTCCTGCATATATAGAGATATGAAACTCGATCAGCTCATGTCCCCAAATCTGTGTCTCGCATAGCCCGAATAGACACAAACTAACAGAAAGCTGTGTTTCCACACCCAGCAGAGGCATGCATAAGGGAGCAATGGACTGGCCTAAGCACCTGTGAATGTTTTGGCTCACGTGGAAGGAATCACTCTCATTTCTGGACATGGACGATCACAAGAACAAGGCACCCTTATCTAAGGACTCTCTCCTGGAACCTGTTTTCTAAGCAACATCAAAAACTGAGAACCTACCCATAGGGAATGGGCATTTGGCTGCCAAACATAGTGTAGCTGGCCTGTGCAGTAGACTGAATACAGACTGGAATAGTAATGTTGTCTTTGAGTAAGAGCAGTGGTTAAAGTACAATTTGATGGGCCCTGGAACCCTCCTAATCTTCTTCCCGTATTGTCCAGGCCTCCTTTATACATGTGTGGGTCCCAGCCCAGGTAGGCATTTTTGAGCCCCATCAACATGGACTCAAATCCAGAACATCACCCCAGCCTTGTCTACTAATGCCCGCATCAGACCCCTCTTTCCCCGTGTCCTCCTCAGCTCCCATCCTCATTCCCTAAGCTCCCTGTCCCCAGGTCCCCATTCCAGCCCCCTGTCTTCACTCCACTCTCCTTTGGCCCCCCCAACCCCCTCCACAGCTCCCCAGTTCCCACTCCAGCCCTTCATATTCCCCTTCACCACTACTCAGTCCCCATCAGCCCCTACCAGTCCCCATCCTCCCCTTCACCCCAACTGAGCCCCCCTAATTCCTTCCATCCATCCCTCCCCAGGTCCCCATCCCAACCCCTTTCTCCACCAACTTGCACTGCTCCGGACCCCTCCATTTCCACTCCCAGTTGCTGGCTCACCATGTCTGCCACCACCTTCTGCTGGTGCAGCAGCTTGTCCTTCCCCTTTGGGGTCTCAGACTCCACAAGCAGTAGGGCAAGAAGCTGCAGCAGTGCATCAGGAGCGGTGACTGTAAAGCGGCAGCAGGCAGAGAGCACATATTGTGTGGGGGGGCTTCTGGGATGGCTGGGAGTGGAGTGAGTGGGGAGAAGTGTCTGCGTAGGGGTATTCATTTATTCAATTTTTAGGGGCCCTGGAATGCTGGCCCCTAAAAATCGTGGGCCCTGGAGTGACATTCTGGTGTGCCCCCCCCCTTACTTTAACCCCTGAATGAGTTATATTTTCTTTAATTGTATCTCCTTGATTTAATAATCTTTGGATTTATATTATTCTGATTTATAATCACATAATATCTTTCTGTATTCAGTAAACTTATTTGTTTCTTTTATCTTAAGCAGCACATGTGGGGTATCTCTACACAGCACTTTTATTTCAAAATAACACTGGTTATTTCAAAATAAAAGCTAGTTGGTCCACATGATGTTTTCTTATTTCGAAAGGACAGATCCCATCCTTTCGAACTAAGAACTGATGTTTTGAAACAGGTTAAACCCCAGTTGTTTCAAAACGGCTTTTATTTCGAAATGGTTATTTCGAAATAAGGCCGTTTGGACATGTTGTTTCGAAACAACACCATTGTTTCGAAACAACTGTTTCAAAACAACATGTCCAAATGGCTTTATTTCAAAATATCCATTTTGAAATAACAGCCATTTCAAAAGCAGGCTTTCCCTTAATTCGAATTAACATTTTGTTAATTCAAATTAACTTATTTTGAAATAATGACTTTATTTCAAAATAACTCATTTTGAAATCCTTATTTCGAAATAATGATGTGTGTGTAGACATAGCCATGGACTGGGTGTGTGTAGAGACCTCACTGGGAGTGACAGAGCTGGTGTCTACCAATTTCTTTGATTAATTGATGGAGAAGTGTAAATGTGTGGGTAGGATTCAGTACACAGCACTGAACCCTTCAGGATGGTAGTTCTCTGTGTTGTGTCTGGGACTTGGGGAGTTTGCTGGGGGGGGGTCTATCCCATGAGTGCTGGGCTGTGTGCTTCTTCATTGGGTGAGGGACCAATATAATGCAGGAGGCTGGGTGTATGCTGACTCAAGCGTATGGGTTCATACAGCAAAGCAGAATAAGTTGGGGCTCAGGAGTGGAGAATTCAGGTGACACATCAGCACAGCAATACAGATTGTAGGAGGTGAAAGTCATAGATGTGTTATAGATCTCAGCTGCAATGAAAGGAACAAAATGGAAAGGACTCAAAAGTATTTTTTCATTGAGCAAATAATTCTGCTGACATTATCATTAAATCATTGTGTGATTGCTTCATTATTTTGCATGTGGGAATAGAGTTGTAGAATTTAAAGCCAGAAAAGAGCACTTGATTGTTTCATCTGCCCCCATCTGTCACAGGCCACCAATACCACTCAGCAACAACATACTGAACCCAAAATCTGAAATTAGACCAAAGCATTACAGCCTGTGGAACTCATTGCCAGTGGATTTTGTGAAGGCCAAAAGTGTAACTGCATTCAGAAAGGAATTAGATAAGTTCCTGGAGGATAGGTCCATCAATGGTTATTAGCCAAGACGTCAGGGATGCAGCTCCATGCCCCATGACCTGGGCATCCTAAACCTCTGATTGCCAGAAGCTGGGACTGAATGACAGAAGATGGATCACTCAGTAGTTGTCCTGGTGTCTTCATTGCCTCTGAAGCATCTGGCACCAGCCACTCTCGGAAAAAAGGATCTGGGCTGTACGGACCGTTGGTATGATTCAGTATGGCCATTCCTATGTGTGACAGGCTGCTCCCCAGATCCGGTCTGGTGTGCCACTGTGCCTCCCCCCCCCAAATTCCCGCTTCTGAACTCTGAGTCACCCTGCTCTGCCAAGTGACCACCAATGTTCCCTCTAAGGGGAGAGGGCAGCTGAGCAACTCCTGTTGCTCACTGCGCTCCCACCCCC
>ML682084.1:2013694-2024104 GCA_007922195.1 Podocnemis expansa
CCCTTGCAGACCCAGGTGGGGTGAGCCTGCCTGCTGGCTGCGGCTCATCCCCCGGGAGTCTGCAGTCCTCCTCTGCCGGCCAGGGGACACCCCTCAGCACCCTGGCCAGGATGCTTAGGGTTCCCTGGCCAGCGTGCTGAGGGGGTGGCCCTTCCTCCCAGGGTGCTAAGCACCCTGAGATGAAGGTCAAATGTTGTTTCAGAACAGTTTGTTCTGAAACAACATGTCCTCATGGGGTTGTTTCGAAACCACTGGTTTCAAAACAACCTTGTTTTGAAATGGAAGTAGGTTTAAGCTGTTTAGAAACATGGCTCCCATTTCGAAACAAGGGAACTCCTTGTTTCGAAATGGGAGTACGTCGTGTGGACATGCTGTTTCTTATTTCGAAACAACCTCTGTTGTTTCAAAATTAGAAGCCTGTGTGAACACACCCTTTAAGTATTTAGCCTCTCAAACAAGGGATGCTGTGGCACTTTTAAAGACTAATAAATTTATTTATCACATGAGCTTTTGTGGGAGAAAATCCCACTTAATCAGATTCTTGAAGATGGAGAATTTACAGAATGGGATGAAAATAAATGTAGTGAAGTGTAAATCATAGGGTACGTCTACACTGTGTGCTTAAGTCAACTTAAGGGCCCTTAAGTCGACTTAAACAGAGCCCCATCTACACTGCAAGGCAATAAAGTCGAATTAAGGGTCCAGTAAAGTCGACTTTATAAGGTCCACTTATAAAGTCAACTTTACCGTTAAGTTGACTTTATTAAGTCAACCTAAGGCAATGTGGACTCACTAAGTCAATTTAATAAAGTTGACTTAGTGCAGTGGGGCCATTAAGTCAACTTTATAAAGTCAACTTTAAGTAGACTTTATTAAGTCAACTTAATAAAGTCAACTTAGCTTTTACAATGTAGACATAGCCATAGTTAGTAAAAAGAGCTTCCACATCTACGGCGGCTGGGGTGGTGTTTTCTGGAAAATCACTATTAGACTGAATTTTTCTCAGGAAGTCCATGGAATCCCAAAGTTAGCTAGTACTGTTGATGGCATAGGGCCTGAGGGGAGAGTCTACATAGTGAGAGAAGCCTTCAGTAAGGCTGCCAGTCTCTGAGATGATGGGGCGTCCATGATTTCCAGGTTTATTTGTGTATTTAGCCACTTTTACCTGTCAGCTTTGTGTTCCTGGATATCCTTGATGCAGTACCCAGCCTGTCTGACTCAAGAAGGACTCTCCTTCCACGTCTGTCTGAACCAGAACTGATCAGAAAAAAGACTTAGAAAAAGTAATGAAAATGCAGTGAGAGGTACAGCTAAACTCTCCTGGCAAGGGTGAGATGATTAAGGCAACTCCCCTACTCTTCTTTGCATCAAAGTTTGAATACAGAAGCACCTCCATTAACATTCAGAGCTGAGAATACAGATTCTTAGGCAAGGACCACACTGAGCTCTGGGGTCAGAGAAGTAAAGGAGCGCTGCATACATATTGGGGGAATCTCTGTTCCGGATGTTAATGAACACATGCATGCACACACCCAGCTCAGCAGTTATCAGACCCATTCTAGTAATTAATTCTTTATTGCTATCCAAAATACTGAATCTGTCGGTTTGCATTGTGGTCTCCTTTGGAGTACATCACCCGTAGCCAGGAATGGTCGGTTTCTGTTGTCCTGCCTAAACAAAACAACCCTAGTCTACTTCTGTGAGCCATCATTCATCATAAATATATACTGTTCTCCCTTGAGACATTGTTGTTTCTTTACAAAAAGCCCTACACAAGTTCAGTGTGGTGCTTCAATCCAGGTTCCCCTGGAACTTCACCTTTTTCTGACTGAAATACCTTCCCCGATTGTGCTGGAGGCTCTGCCTGTCTCAGACTCTCCAGATCCTAAGCTGAACAGCTTGTCTACCTGGGAACCTTGACCAGTTCAAGATTCACTGAGTGGTGAGACCCCAGTACTCTGTCTCTCTTGGATTAAGCCCACTTTACCCCTAAAACTTAATTTGGTTTCCTTCCTTCTCTTTCTCTTATTGCAGGTATAAGTCTCTAACACTGACGTTTATCATCACACTTGGGCTAGATTTCCCCAACTAAACTTAAACAGTGTAATGGTTTGGTTTGTGCGTCTCCCTCTGTATGGCTATTGTTACCAGTATTTTAAGTTTTTATAAACTTGGTGTGACAGGTTGCTCTCCAAATCCAGTCCAGTGTGCCATTGTGACTCCCTTAATCTCCAATTTTGGACCCTGAATTACCCCGCTTTGCCAAGAGACCATTCACTCCTGGGTCAGTCCACACTGGCCATCCAGGTGTAGTCACAGGCAGTGGAGGTGCACTCACTAGACACCTATGGGGTGGTCTCCAAGTAAGCACCCCCAGACCCAGATACCACAATGGGTATGTCTACACTGAAAAGCTTTTTTTGAAATAAGGAGGCTTATTTTGAAATAACTTTTTAACTACCCATGCAGGCATTTAGTTATTTTGAAATAAGCACTTCGTTGTTTTGAAATAATGAAGTGCTATTGCAAAATAACTAAACCTGCATTTATTTTGAAAGAGCTATTCTTTCGAAATAGTTATTTTGAAAAATGTCATTCCAAGCCATGGAATTGGCTTTTTTTTTTTTTCAAACTAATGGATCAATACTTGTCACTGCCTTCCCCTATTTTGAAATAGAGAGTCTAGTGAAGACTATTTTGAAATAAGAGCTCCTGCCTTATTTTGAAATAGAAAGCCTTCACTGGACTCCTATTTCAAAATAATAATTTCAAAATAATGCTACTTCAAAATAGTTATTTTGAAATAACTATTTAAAAATATCTTTTGCAGTGTAGACAACCAATGAGAACTTCTGTTTTACAGGGATTGGGATGCTTCTCCAACCACCATACACTCACGTCCATCCATTTAACACTGAAGAGGATCATGGCCAGCCTCCCTCCCTCACACTCCCTGAAGTCCATACAGCTTTAGATAAAACAAGTAATAGTTTATTCATTAGGAAATTATTTTAAGTGAGTATATAGCAAATAAATGTACAATGATTTTAACGAAGCAGTCGATGGTTGCCATGAGAAATTAAAAGGCAAAACACAGATGCTACCCTATAACATTATTAGAAAATTGCTCATCTGACCCTGGAAGTATGGTTGTGATGGTTTGCAGTCATCTCTGCCTCTTGCAAGGCAGGGCCCAGTTCTTCCTGAGGATGTTTCAGGATGGAGTTTCCTAGGCAAAAAGCCCTGAGCTTTTCAAAGAGACACTCTTTGTTTGCAGATCCCCCGATCCCTCCCTTTTTGGGCAGAGGGGATTCCTTAGTTCTGTCCGAGCCAGGGACCTCAGTTTCCACAGTTATTGTTACCTCCTCCAGGTACTTGCCTCAGTTTCCAGTTATTGTTACCTCCTCCAGGTACTTGCTTGCAGCTCTGGCTGTCTACATGCTGCAAGAGAGTTCTGTCTGTCCCCCTCCCCCAGAGCCATGGGAAACATGCCATATACCTGTGCACACACATGAGGCTGCAGGAAACATAGTGCTGTAATCATTTAGAATAGGTTATGCATACCCATAAAGGATCCTTGTATGGCCTGGCTGGCATAAAATCATAAAATTATAGTGCATAAGTGAACAGACAAATCAGGTCGATCATAGCCCTAGGGTTTACAGTTGTGCATCCCATGACACCTGGCAATAAAATAAATTTTATAATCAACCTAGTTGCCAGACTCCTTGCGAACTAGGGGCTTTGCTGTAGCTGGGCTCAAGGGGCTGCAGCTCCCCCCCCCCATGTCTCTGGTCCAGCCCTGGCAGCAACTGGGGCCACATTGGGCCTGGATCACCTGCTGGTGGCTGGCAGCCTCAGAGGCTGCATCTGGGCTGGGGCCGCCTGCCACTGGCCAGCAGCAGTAAGTGCTGGATCAGGGCTGGGCTGCTGATGGGAGGAGCCCAATCCAGCCCCCAGGTCAGGCCCCAGGCTGAATTGGGCCCTGGGGTGGGGCCTGACCCTTTCTTCCAGGCAGCACCATCCCTGCCTGTAACACCCAAAAATCCTGTGGGATCTGCTCATCAAATGTATTACTACTAGGGAAAGTGTAACATAAGATTGGAAGGAAGACTGAATTCAGGATGCTGATTAAAGGAAGGAAGGAAAGAAGCAAAACAAAAACCCTGGACTTCAGAAAAGCAGATTTTGGCTCCCTCAGGGAACCGATGGGCAGGATCCCTTGGGAAGCTAATCTGAAGGGGAAAGGAGTCCAAAAGAGTTGGTTATATTTTAAAGAAACCCTGCTAAGGGCACAGGAAGTTGCCATTCCAATTAGGAGGAAGAACAAACATGTGAGGCACCCAGAATGGCTTAGCCGAGAACTCTGCTCTGAGCTTAAACATAAAAAGGAAGCTTACAGGAAGTGGAAGCTTGGTCAGATGACCAAGGAGGCATATAAAGATATTGCTAGGGACTGCAGGGATAAAACCAGAAAGGCCAAAGGACAAATGGAGTTGCAGCTAGCGAGGGACGTAAAGGATGTTAATAACAAGAAGAGGATCGGGGAAGGTTTAGGTCCCTTGCTGAATGAGGCAGGGATCCTCATGACAGAGGATGAGGGAAAAGCCGAAATGCTCAATGCTTTTTTTTGCTTCAGTTTTCACAGGCAGGGTCAGCTCCCAGCCCACTACCATGGGTATGGCAGATTGGAGAGAAGAAGAGAAGCCCTTGGTGACAGAAGGTCAGGTTAGGGACTGTTTAAAGAAGCTGGATGTGCACAAGTGCTTGGGGCTGGACGAACTGCATCCAAGGGTGCTAAGGGAATTGGCCGATGAACTAGCAGCACCGCTGGCCATTATCTTTCAAAACTCATGGAGAATGGGGGAGGTGCCAGAGGATTGGCAAAAAGCAAATGTAGTGCCTATTTTGAAGAAAGGGAAAAAGGAGGATCCACAGAATTACAGACCAGTCAGCCTCACCTCAAACCCTGGAAAAATTATGGAGCAGATTCTCAAAGAATCCATCCTAAAACACTTAGAGGAAAATAAAGTGATCAGGAACAGTCAGCATGGATTTACCAAGGGTAAATCATGCCTGACCAATCTCATTTCCTTCTATGAGCAGATGACTGGTTTTCTGGATGCGGGAAGCACCGTTGATGTGCTATACCTTGATTTTAGCCAGGCTTTTGATACAGTTTCCCACAGCATTCTCATTGGCAAATTAAGGAAGTATGGGTTGGATAGGTGGACTATAAGCTGGATAGAAAACTGGCTAGATCAATGGTTTCAGCGTGTAGGAATCAATGGTTCCATGTCTAGCTGGCAACCAGTAACGAGTGGTGTGCCCCAGGGGTGGGTCCTGGGGCCGGTTCTGTTCAACATTTTCATCAATGATCTGGATGATGGAATAGACTGCATTCTCAGTAAGTTCGCGGATGACACGAAGCTGGGGGGAACAGTAGACACATTGGAGGGCAAGGACAGGATTCAGGGAGACCTAGATAAATTGGAACAGTGGGCCAATAGAAATCTTATGAGGTTCAATAAGGACAAGTGTAAAATCTTGCACGTGGGACGGAAGAACCCCATGCACTGCTACAGGCTGGGAAACATTTAGCTAAGTAGCAGCAGCGTAGAAAAGGACCTGGGGGTCATGGTGGATGGGAAGCTAGATATGAGTCAGCAGTGTGCTCTTGCGGCCAAAAAGGCTAATGGCATACTGGGCTGCATCAAAAGAAGTATTACCAGCAGGTCAGGGGATGTGATCCTTCCCCTCTATTCTGCACTGGTAAGGCCACATCTAGAATACTGTGTTCAGTTTTGGGCTCCCCACTACAAAAAGGACAGGGACATGGTAGAGAGAGTTCAGAGGAGGGCAACCAAAATGATTAAAGGGCTGGAGCACAAGCCCTATGAGGAAAGACTGAAAGCATTAGGCTTATTTAGTCTGCAGAAGAGAACATTGAGGGGGGATTTGGTAGCAACCTTCAACTACTTGAAGGGATGCTCCAAGGAATATGGAGCTCGACTGTTTTCGGTAGTAACAGAGGACAGAACGAGAAGCTTGCGAACAGGGGACAGCAAACAGGGGAGTTTGAGAGGGAAGGAGTTTGTGAAGCCCAGAGAAGGAGGTGAAGGCGATCCCCTAGCTGAAAGCAGCAAGGGACAGAGTGTTGCTTGGGTGAGGGTTTGCTAACTGTGTGTGTTTGTCTGTTTGACTTTTCCCTTACAGCTGACTTCTGTTAGTTGTTTCTTACTGTGGGTGGGGGCTGCTTGCACCATTGTTCCCTGATCACCTTTGTGCACCAGACTCAATCAGCCTTGTGATCAGCCTGCCCCTGTGTGTTTAACAAGGGGCCAGGCCTGACCTAGGCAGAGAAGGCTTTAAAAGCCAGTGGCTGAGCGACCAGAGGGAGCTTGCGAAAAGGGGACAGCAAACAGGGGAGTTTGAGAGGGAGTTTGGGGAGGAGTTTGTGAAACCACGATGGTGAAGAGGAGCCGCACTGTTGCCAGCACCCCTTCTGTCTCTTCTACCTGTTCCTGTAGCCGGACAGACATCCTGACCATAGAGATCTCTACCCAGACCCTGGTGTGGACTTGCAGGGACTGCAGCCTGCAGTTCCCTGTCTCCAACGATCAGGCTGGGGAGATGAATCGATGTGACAGGTGCCTGCTGGTGGAATCTCTCAGGAGGCAGGTGGGAGAGTTACAGGAGGAGGTGTCTCGGCTTAGGAGTATCCACACCCTGGAGAAGTTCCTCGATAGCATCCACGAGGAGAAGTGCAAGATGGAGGGCACTGACCAGGTACCAGAGACTACTGCCACAACACTGGAGCTGGATGGGGAGCCTGTGGCAGGGGGAGGACACTGGCAGCTGGTTACCTCTGGCGGTAGGCAGTGCTCCACCCCTGCCCAAAACCCACCCTCTGTTGTGGTGAAGAATCGTTATGCGGTGCTAGAGACGGTGAAGGAGGTGGAAGAGGAGAGGCCATGCACCCCCGAGGTTGGGAGGATCACAGCCACCACAGCTAGGAGGAAACGTAGAGTTGTGGTGGTTGGGGACTCACTTCTGAGGGGGACGGAGGCACCCATCTGTCGCCCTGACAAGATCTCTCGAGAGGTATGCTGCCTGCCAGGTGCCCGCATCCGAGACGTTACGGAGGGATTGTCGAGAATCATCCGCCCCTCTGACTACTACCCCATGCTTCTCATCCATGTAGGAACCAATGATACTGCGAGAGGTGATCCTCGGCAGGTCAAAGGTGACTTCAGGGCTCTGGGAGCGCGGGTGAAGGAGTTTGGAGCACAGGTGGTGTTCTCCTCGATTCTTCCGGTCAAGGGTAGAGGCCTGAGCAGAGACAGATGCATCCTGGAGATGAACGTTTGGCTGCGAAGATGGTGTCGTCAGGAGGGCTTTGGCTTCCTCGACCATGGGTTGCTGTTTCAGGAAGAAGGACTGCTAGGCAGAGATGGACTCCATCTTTCGAGGAAGGGGAAGAGCGTATTTGGACGCAGACTGGCTGACCTAGTGAGGAGGGCTTTAAACTAGGTCTGAAGGGGGAAGGAGACCAAAGCCCACAGGTAAGTGACTATGTGGGAGACCAGGGGGATGGGATGGAACTTGGGGGGTGCCGGGACTGTAACTACAGGGATAGAAGAGAGGATAATTGGAACATGCGGGGGGAATCAAATAACTTTCTTAGATGCTCTAATGAAGCCCTAATGCCTGAGGCAGGTGGGGGAGGTCAACACCAAAAGAAAATCCAGGGAGGTAGATACAATAGAATTGAAAGTCAAAATGGGAAAGTAGGGCAATCAGCTGGGTATCTTAGGTGCCTATACACAAATGCAAGGAGCCTGGGAAACAAGCAGGAGGAATTGGTAGCACTAGCGCAGACAAAGAACTATGACATGATTGGGATAACAGAGACGTGGTGGAATAGTTTGCATGACTGGAGCTCTGCAATAGATGGGTATAGACTGTTCAGGAAGGACAGGCAGGGAAGGAAAGGGGGAGGAGTAGCACTATATGTAAAGGAGCTCTATGACTGCTCAGAGCTCCATTATGAAAGTGGAAACAAGCCAGTTGAAAGTCTGTGGGTTAAGTTTAGAGGGGAGAGCAACAAGGGGGATGTTGTGGTAGGTGTCTGCTACAGACCACCAGATCAGAAGGAGGAGGTGGATGAGGCATTCTGTGTACAACTGACAGAAGTTTCTAGAGCACAGGCCCTGGTTCTCATGGGGGACTTCAATTACCCTGACATCTGCTGGAAGGCCAATACAGCAGTGCACAGGCAATCCAGGAAGTTTCTGGAGAATGTTGAGGACAACTTCCTGGTACAAATGCTGGAGCAACCAACGAGGGGCCTTGCGCCTCTCGATCTGCTGCTCACAAATAGAGAAGAATTTATCAGGGAAGTAGAGGTCAATGGCAGCCTGGGTAGCAGTGACCATGAAATGATTGAGTTCAGGATGCTGATTAAAGGAAAGAAGGAAAGAAGCAAAACACTGACCCTGGACTTCAGAAAAGCAGATTTTGTCTCCCTCAGGGAACTGATGGGCAGGATCCCTTGGGAGGCTGATCTGAAGGGGAAAGGTGTCCAAGAGAGTTGGGTGCATTTTAAAGAAACCCTGCTAAGGGCACAGGAAGATACAATTCCGATAAGGAGAAAGCACAGCAAATGTGGAAGGCGCCCACTGTGGCTTAACAGAGAGCTCTGCACTGAGCTGAAGCATAAAAAGGACGCTTACAGGAAGTGGAAGCTAGGACAGATGACTAAGGAGGCATATAAAGACATTGCTCGGGACTGCAGGGATAAAATCAGAAAGGCCAAAGGACAAATGGAGTTGCAACTAGCAAGGGATGTGAAGGATAACAGGAAGGGGTTCTACAAGTATATCAATAACAAGAAGAGGATCAGGGATGGTGTAGGTCCCTTACTGAATGGGGCAGGCATCCTCGTGACAGAGGATGAGGAAAAAGCTGAAGTGCTCAATGCTTTTTTTAGTTCAGTTTTCACAAGCAAGGTCAGCTCCCAGCCCACTACACTAGGTACGGGGGACTGGGGAGAAGAAGAGAGGCCCTTGGTGACAGAAGGTCAGGTTAGGGACTGCTTAAAGAAACTAGATGTGCACAAGTCCATGGGGCCGGATGAACTGCATCCGAGGGTGCTGAGGGAGCTGGCTGATGAGATAGCAGTACCATTGGCCATTATCTTTGAAAACTCGTGGCGAACGGGGGAGGTGCCAGAGGACTGGAAAAAAGCAAATATAGTACCTATCTTCAAGAAAGGCAAAAAGGAGGATCCAGGGAATTACAGACCTGTCAGCCTCACCTCAATCCCTGGAAAAATCATGGAGCAGCTTCTCAAAGAATCCATCCAGAAACACTTGGAGGAACGTAGAGTAATCAGGAACAGTCAGCATGGATTTACCAAGGGTAAATCATGCCTGACCAACCTCATCGCCTTCTATGATGAGATGACTGGATTTGTGGATGCGGGAAGAGCCGTTGATGTGATATACCTTGACTTTAGCAAGGCTTTTGATACGGTTTCCCACAGCATTCTCATTGGCAAATTAAGGAAGTATGGGTTAGATGCATGGACTGTAAAGTGGATAGAAAACTGGCTAGAACAACGGATTCAGCGTGTAGGAATCAATGGCTCCATGTCAAGTTGGCAGGCAGTAACAAGTGGTGTGCCCCAGGGGTCGGTCCTGGGGCCAGTTCTGTTCAATGTTTTCATTAACGATCTGGATGATGGGATAGATTGCACACTTAGTAAGTTTGCAGATGATACCAAACTGGGGGGAACGGTAGACACCCTAGAGGGCAGAGACAGGATTCAGGGAGACCTAGACAAACTGGAGCAGTGGGCCAAGAGGAATCTCATGAGGTTCAATAAGGATAAGTGTAAAATCCTGCACTTGGGACGAAAAAACCCCATGTACTGCTACAGGCTGGGGAGGGATCAGCTAAATAGCAGCACTGGAGAAAAGGACCTGGGAGTCATGGTGGATGGGAAGCTGGATATGAGTCAGCAGTGTGCTCTTGCAGCCAAAAAGGCCAATGGCATACTGGGCTGCATCAGAAGAAGTGTTACCAGCAGATGTGATCATTCCCCTCTATTCTGCACTAGTGAGGCCACATCTGGAATACTGTGTCCAGTTTTGGGCTCCCCACTACAAAAAGGACATGGACAAATTAGAGAGAGTCCAGAGGAGGGCAACCAAAATGATCAAAGGGCTGGAGCACAAGCCCTACGAAGAAAGACTGAAGGAACTAGGCTTATTTAGCCTGCAGAAGAGAAGACTGAGGGGGGATTTGATAGCAACCTTCAACTACTTGAAGGGTTGCTCCAAGGAGGAGGGAGCTCGACTGTTCTCGGTAGTAACAGAGGGCAGAACGAGAAGCAATGGCTTCAAG
>ML682084.1:2024204-2036110 GCA_007922195.1 Podocnemis expansa
GGAGCAACCCTTCAAGTAGTTGAAGGTTGCTCCAAGGAGGAGGGAGCTCGACTGTTCTCGGTAGTAACAGAGGGCAGAACGAGAAGCAATGGCTTCAAGTTACAGCTGGGGCGGTCCAGGCTGGATATTAGGAAAAACTTCCTTACTAGGCGAGTGGTGAAGCATTGGAATAAGTTGCCTAGGGAGGTGGTGGAATCTCCATCTCTGGAGGTGTTCAAGGCCCAGCTGGACAAAACACTGACTGGGATGATCTAATGGGAGTGGTCCTGCTTTTTTTGGCAGGGGGTTGGGCTAGATGACCTCATGGGGTCCCTTCCAACCCTATGATTCTATGATTCTATGATTCTATAAGCAATGGTCTCAAGTTGCAGTTAGGGAGGTTGAGGCTGGATATTAGAAAAAACTTTTTTACTAGGCGAGTGGTGAAGCATTGGAATGAGCTGCCAAGGGAGGTGGTGAAATCTCCATCTTTGGAGGTGTTTAAGGCCCGGCTGGACAAAACCATGACTCGGATGGTTTAGTGGGAGTGGTCCTGCCTCTGGCAGGGGGTTGGACTAGATGACCTATGAGGTCCCTTCCAACCCTATGTTTCTATGAGAAATTTCTATGAGGAAGGGTGCTGAGTGTGTTGGCTTGAAAGTGCTGATTGACTCTGCACGCTCAGATGTTTTGGTCTATGCTGAGGCTGTGGCATGTAAGTCAGCCTGGACAGTCTTTGGCCTGAGGGCCACTTTGGGTCTTCACAGGCCAGAGAGAGGCAGGGGAAAGGGCAAGGCTGGGAGGGAGCAGTGTCACAGCCAAGGAGTCGTTGGGGCCACATGGTGGGAGGAGGGTGGCAGCTGTGCTGTGGTCAGTGAGCCACCACTGGGCTCATGGAATGGTAGGGGGCAGTGTACCACAGCCATCCCACTCCAGCCCAGCCGGGGCATTGCTGCTCCTTGTATAGTAGAGAGAGAATCAGGGAAAAGGATAGAGCCAGCAGGAGGGAGCACCCTCTGCGCTCCTGCCACGGCTGGTTGGTGGGCTAGATGAAAGGTTTCTGCAAACCACATGCAGACTGTGGGCCATAGTTTGTCCACTTCTTCATATGAAGGTGTCAGCTTGAAGGTGCCGACTGACCCTGCCTGCTCTGATGCTCTCTTAACCTGTGTGTGCACATCAGACTGCATTTTATTTTTGCCCTGCTAAATTAAGTTCTGTGCTCAGTCAGGGACATGTGAGGGTGTCAGCTTGGAGGTATTGATTGACCCTGCCTCTTCAGACGTGTTCTGTGAGTGTCTTTGACTGCCCCACAGGGTATCTCCATTGGGAGGCAGGGATTTGCAGAAGAGAGAAATAAAGCTGTGTATGGAAAGACAAGTGACTCAATTAACACATTGCTAAAATTACAGAGACTGCAGAACACAACCTGAAACGATGAATGTGCCACAAGCTGCTGGGCAAATCTAGTAATGCCACCCTAATTCTCTGGGATGCCAAAATATCTTCTTAAGGAATAGCTATTATGGGGAATTCAATGCCCATGGAAAAGACTTTTACTGCCAAAAGACTGGTAGTAGTCACTGTTAACTAGAGCTTTGCCTTCTCAGAGGACCCTTAAGAAATAAGTGGACACTAGCAACATCTGAGCTGGTGTTTTCATTGCATTTTATCACACTTTCAGGTCAAAATCTGCTTATTGTGCAACCTTCCAATGCTCCGTGAGGTTCAGCCTTGTTGATACAAAGAAAGCCCAATGCACAGAAGGGGCGAGGTCAGGAGCCCAGAGTTCCAGAGCCAGTGCCTTGAGCCACATCCTGAGCTGCAGAAATGCAGGCACAAAGACCCTGAGACTACCATGAGTTCCTCCACGCCTGCCTGGGAGGAGCTGATACTGGCTGAGGTGGCTCTCTTAAGTTTCCTGCTCTGCAGCTTGTATGTGGGAGAGGGAATAGGAGGGAGGTGGCAAACAGCTACCCCAGGGCCCTGTGTCAGTGTTGGGGTTGGCACTATCCGGCCCCGCCTGGGCTGGAACCTGGGGCTGGTGAGATCTAGGCCAGGACTGCCAGCTGTGGCAGTATATTCTGGCCCCATCCTTGGCAGGGGACATGGGGCCAGTGGTGGCAGGCCGGGAGTGTCTGGGGTCAGTGGCAGGCTGGCAGCACTGGCATTCTGGCTCTTGGGGCCAGGACCGCCTGGGGTGGCAGGTTGGATCCAGTGCACTGGATTGGCCCAGGGGCCAGATGGGGCTTGGGGGCAGGGCTGGCATGGCAGGGGGTGGGGCTGGCATGGCAGAAGGTCGGTGGGGGGCTGAGCCGAGGTCCCTGCAGTCATAACTCATTTCAAACTAGACAGTCCACCATTCCTGAGTGTAAGTGATAGTTTTTCCTAGCCACAGTTAATATTTTTGACTCATAAACAACTACATTTTTCTTTCACCTTTTGAAGGAATGAGTTAGAATGATGGAATAATAATTTACAGTATTCACTTAAGAAAACAGTGAAACCTGAACTGTAAAGGTGAAACATAGCTAAAGAGTACATATGAGTACATAAATTTTAAAATGTTTTCTTTAACATTGCAGTTATAACTCTTCAAAGACAATCTTTATAACCAAAAATGATTTGCCTGGGGATAAAGGTAAGACAATCTTAAATTCTTCCCTGTAAGTGGGGAGAGGCAGCTCCACAGCGGCCTGTTTGCAACGTACCTGCACCACCTACTGGATATGGATGGGAACAGAAAAGTTAAAGTACAGAATTGTGACTCAGTTGGTTAGCCACAAATGGCACTTGTGGGTGGGTGTTCCCAATTCCCATGCCGCAGACTTACTAATAAAGGAGTGATTCACATATGCTTCTTTCACTTGCTCACCTCTGTGAACATCAAGTAATAAAAATAAAGAGCAGAATTGCCCACCTACAGTTGTCCAGAGAACTTGAGAGTGAAAAGGATTTTTGGCAAGAATTTTAAAGTTGCTTTTGAGGCCAGTTTTGTTAAAATATAGGGGAATGTTATTTCTTTGACTTTTAAGTGATGATGTTAAGAAGTTTGGAAATTTGACTTTAGAAGAAGAACACAAGGAGTTTGTTTTAACAGTGAGGGTAATTAGAATAATTAAGAATTGAAACAATTTACTGAAAGATGTGGTGGACTCTCCATCACCTGAAGTCTTCAGAATAAGATTAGAGATTCTCAAAAAAAAAAAAAAAAAAAAAAAAGATGCTCTGGCTCAGGAGGTCTCAGACACATGTGGGGGAAACAGCCACATTTCATGTTTGATTCTGGCCCTTGGGTTGACTAGATGCCTCCATGATGCACAGTGGAATGACCACTTTATAACAGCGGCAGGTTTGTATGGGGATCAAGCTCAGAGTACAATTTCTATGTACTAACTAGATTTTAATGAATGTTTTCTTGGTGCCTTACTGTTAAATTCAACACTCAGAGAAGAAACCTATTTCCCTTTAAGTCACTGCTATCTTCTCCCTCTGTGTTTCTTTCTTTTTTCTCAATACTTCTTTCCCTTGCTTATTCTGTCAGTCTTCCTCTATTCTTTTTTTCTGTATTTCCTTCCCAGCTACTGCTCCTACTTCCCTCCTCAGTGCCCTCCACCTCTACCCCATCCCCACCCAGAGGAAAAACTGATCAGAAATTGAGTAGTGAATGTTGATAATGTTTCAGCATTATTTAAAGTTGATATTCCAACTGAGTTTCTAGGAGTAGAGGAATTTCACTGCAAGTTGTTGTTTAAGGCTGGCTGCAGGCACTTGCAGCAATAACTGCCTCAGTTATACTTATGTCATGTTTACAACGTTTTCTCTGAAGATAACAGATAGAAGTTTTGGGGGTTCTAGATTCTGGGTAAGTTAACAAATTTTGTTAGCCATATAAATATGTCATGGGTGTTGGATGTGGTCTGAGGGGGTGTATGTTTGATACCACTGCTCTTGCTCGACCACAAGATGGACTTGATACAGGCATTACGGGATGAACTTCTCTGTTCTGTGTTTCATATGAAGTGATTATTGGGGTCCCTTCTGGGTACAATAAGGATCATACACTGACCCCTGAATGATATTCTGCACCCTTCTTTATACATCAGCCCATCTGCACAGGAAGAACTAAGGAGCTGCACCATGTAACTCAGACGTACAGCTGGTGACAGGCTGGATTTCTGTATCTCACCTACATCTTTCCACAAGCTTTGATTGCTCCAGAAGAGAGGTTCCCAACCCTTATAGCATCACAAAATGGTTGGGGGCCCTCCCACCAGTGTGTGACACAGGATGCCCCCCGTCTACCAGAAACCACTGCTTCTAAGGCTCCCCTTGCCGCTGAGGCTCTCCCTGCTGCCAGCAGTTTGGGTGGTGGCTCAAATAAGTTAGCCTCCACTGCCAAGAAATGAATGCCACTATGGCTACTTTCACCGGTGGTGCTTCACCTATCACCCCCTGACACTGCAAAATAAAGCTATCATACACATTTTCAGTGGTGTTGCTTCAGGAAGCCCCTCCCACTGCTGTACAAAGCAGCCCCTGCATGGAGTTTTGGTGGTGGCTCTTGAAGGGACAGCATTCTACTGCCACAACTCATCCCACCACCAAAAGGCCACAAGAGGGTTTCTTTGGTGGCGGTGATGGGAGGGATTCAGCAGCAGGCTCACTCATAGCAACAGACTCACTCACTGCTCCACAACATAGCATCTTGTCTTCCCAGCCCCAACCATTGCTCTGTTCAGTGCCCTGGCTCTTCACAGAACTCAGGCTCACATTCAAAGTTTGAGTCTTAATCCTGAAGACCCTTCATGGCCTTGGCCCAACCTACCTAGAAGACATGGCTACACCCTTCGTCAACAGGTGCATTCTTCAGGACCTAGAAAACAGTGATTCTGGAGAGGAAAGCATATGAAACCAGGTCCAAAGTTTCTAGAAGGTTGAGGATGGCCCAACACCTCTTCACAGTGAGGTGCAAAAGGTACCAATACGATGATGTAGTTCGAGGGTGTCAAACATGGCCCAGAGGCTGAATGCAGCCCTTGAAACTCTTTCATTTGGCCTGTGTCTGTGCTTCGCAGGCCCACATACTCAGTAACAGAGAATGTAGTCTCGCAAACCCAGAACTCCACAATGCCACAAGAGTGTCAGGTCTCACAAAATAACAGAGTACTGGGTATGAGACACTCTACACTGTGAGACCATACTCTCCCCCTAATGGGGGTGGGGGTGGGGAGAGAGAAAGTGGTCTCATGGAGTTCAGTTTTGCATACATAGCACTCTGTGATGCCCTGAGTGTGCCATAGTATTTCAATTTACAGTAGGTATGGCTCACTTGAAGTACATTTAAGTCAAATCAGGCCACCATTGTGATATGATTATGACATGTTTTGCACAATGTATGCCTTGTGAAACATCATTTGAAAAGGTTTAATTCCTTGAACATTCCTGTCTTGTTGAATTATACGTTCTGTCATTGTACAAGACTTTAGGAAGTGTTGTTTAAGCGCGTGTTAGTGAAATATGTGGCAAGTGGGGAAACATCTACAGCCAGCATTGTGGTGGCACCAAAAGAGTAACTAATACTCACAAGACAGATTTGCATCTACATTGGTCAGACAGATGTGGATAGCCCCTCACGGAGAGTCCTCTGTCCGAGACATTCCTCAGTGAGGGCACATACACAATGGGGCTTCCTTGCTCCTATATCACAGCAAGGATCTTTCTAGCACATGGAGGCAAAATATAACTGACGGTTGATTCCATCACCACTGGCCTGTCTCCTCCCCTGTCTCAACACCAGGTAGATCATCTGGAAGAGAAAGACTTTAAATTGCGCAGATTGGGCCCAGCATGAGAAGATAATTCAGTTCTGTATTAAGCACTGTGAACTGCCTTGAATTGTGCTTGCTTGTGACGGGCTGTGTAACAACTTATAAATTCTGGGAATCAACTTGTTCAGGGCCTCTAAAGAGAAAGTGACTCAGATGCTTGCAGTTCAGTCAGGTTGGCTTGCAAGGAATAACACAGTGTAGGCAGCTGATTGCCCAGCCTGGAAAAACACTGACCAGGAGAGAGAGACAGACATGGGGTTACAGTATAATTTGGGGGGCCCCAGAACCCTCCTAAATTGGAAGACCTCCCCCTCACAATGGGACCTGCACACCAGGGTGGGGCCCCCCTCATGCGAGGGCGGGACCCCTCTCACGCACCCCAGCTACTGCCGCCCCAAATGCCTGTTCCCAGCTACTGGCCCAACACCTGCTCCCAACCCCAGCTACCCACATCACTCCTTTCCCCATGTCCTTTTTAGGCCCAGTCCCTACTCCCTCAGCTCCCTGCCCCCATTCCAGCCCTCCTAACCCCCCAACCGACCATCATGACCCCTTTTCCCCCTCCCCACACACTCTCCCTGCCCCAACACTTTCACTCCTGGCTGCCCGAGTGCCCCAACCCACCCCCCACCTGGCCGAAGAGCTGAGCAAGGGGGCAGGAGGCCGTGGTGCTGGCTGGCTAGCTGGCCAGCCAGCAAAAAGGAGCCCAGCCAGAAGGGGCAGAGCCACACAGGCTCCATAGAAAGGAGGGAGGAGTGGCCACACTGGCCTCAGCCTGCAGCCTCTCCCTTCCACTGGCCTAAAGGGAACACGCTGGAACGTTGTCTTCTGAGGCGCCCTTCTATTTTTGGGGGGCCCCGGAATGCAGCATTCCAGGGCATTCCCCTATTTTTAGGGGGCCTGGAACACTGACTCCCTAAAAATAGGGGGTCGTGGAATGGCATTCTGGGGCATTCCCCCTAACTTTAACCCCTGGACTCTACCCAGGAGAGGCGAAGGCCGAGGAGATGGAATTCTAGAGTGGGTGCCTCACTGGGGCCTGCAGAGGGAATACAGAGGCGCATGTCCTGAATTGTCACAGTGCTTCTAGGAATTAACATGAGCCTCCTCAGTCTGCTGCTCACATGCCCATGTGCTGTTGGGACATGTGTCAGCCTTTGCCCACTACAGCAGATAGGGTGGCTGCTCTTAGCTTGTTTTCTTTTTATCCACCCCCCACTGAAATTCTGCAGTTTCTGACTGTGACCTACAGAAAGTCCATCTGCTACACACGTCCCCTTTCATGTACCTTCACCAGGCCACAAGGCTCTTGTATGCTGCCAGGTATGCTCTCTTTTCTTTGTTGTTGTTACTGTATGGCTGTGTGAGAAGGTGAGATTCAGTTTAATATTTTTTTGGTTTTGGTTTCACGTGTCTGTCGGTGCTGACTCACTCCTGATGCCATGTTCAATATTCAAGTATCAAAAGACAGGGAGAGCCGAGACAGTACAACAGTGGTTCCCAGCCTTTTCCTTTATGCCAATCACTCCATCATCATCAAAAGCTTTTGTGGACCACCATGGAAGCAAGCTTTCTAAAACATTTTTAATATAGCCTATGGCTGAAGGGAGACAAACTTCTATAATAAGGTGTATTAAGAACACAGCTCTTTCTAATAATTTATTACGCTAACTCACAAACATATTGTACTCCTCACAGTACATTCACTTGCAGTAATTATATCCCTGCACAGACTACCTGCAGTACCCTCATGGACCACCAGTGGTCCACAGACCACAGATTGGAAAACACTAAAGTAAAACATCCAGGCTGTATTCTTTCCTCCACACACAATGTTCTTTCTTTGCAAGCACTTCCTGAAAGAAAAGCTCTTCAATTTCCGAGAAATTCCCCAGTGTGTATTCTGAAATGCGGACCAGGATCCCTCAGGTTGGGGGTGAAGCTGCCTCATCAGAGCCAGTTTCAGGCTGCAGGGGCAGAGGCACACACTGCACACTGGGTAAGAGCAGAGGAGTCAGTGGAGTCAAGCCTGTTTTTGCACTCCCCTTCCCCAACCCCTTCTTGCTCCACAGATACAGACCCCCGTCCCTGGAGCACCGGGGGGACAGCACTGCAACACCTCCTGCTCTGAATCAGGGCATGTGAGGCAAGGAAGCACAAATGTAGCCTAGGCCCCAGGCACCTGAGACTCTCAGTGTGCCACTGAGCGCAGGGCGGGGGAACCCCTCTGCCCCCTTGGAGGGTGAGGAGTGCCAGCACGGCCCCCCAGGCCTTCTTTTCACAAGAGAGGCACGGCTGCTTGGATGGGCAGCTGACCAGTTCTCCTGCACGCCTCTGCCATACGCAGAGTTCTCAGCTGGCTGGTGTTGACAGGGATCTCCAGAGTGAAGGGCACAGGAGTGAAAATCCCATGGGGATGAGTGGGGCACTTCACACCTCTCAGAACTGTCATTTCCAACTGTCTGAAAACCCTGGGAAACACCACTGCTTTGGTTACAATTGGGCCAAATTTTCAGAGTTTTAATTAGCTAGAAGTTTGCTTTCTCTAGATGGAAGCTGAGAGTCTGACCTCATCCCGTGATGCAAGGAGATGGGGCTGTAGGTGCTGGTTTACATTGCTTATGCCTTAATCAGGCCCAGCTCCTTGGAATATTTTACAAAGACAATAGATGCATATTCATATAGCAATGAGTTGTAAATTAAATACACCCACATTAGGAAATACTTTCACACCCCAAAGGGCTGCTGTCATCCCATAGGGTTTGCCTGGGGGTTACCTTGGAGACTGGTTGGTAGCAGTTGATTTGCTAATGGGGAGTTAGTCTCTCATGAGTGACTGGGGGGGAGGGGGTGCATGTGATGAGACAAAGGAATGTGTGTTGTTGTTTGGCTTCACTTTCTAGTTTTGAGCTTTATGTTTGGCCTGAGTTGCCCTAACTGTAACAAAGGATTTTCTTTTGTTTGAATCAATATGTGACTGTATACTTTTATTTTCACAGAGACCTTTCTCAACTGGAGAACCTATATCAGGGGTCTCAAACTCAAATCACTATGAGGGCCGCATGTGGACTAGAAGAGGGCCTCATGAGGCTTAGTACACTAGCCTGAGGGCCGCATCGCTGAAACCTTTCCATACAATGATATTACAAATATCAGTAATGATTGTATCATTGCAGGCCACAAGAAATAGCATTAGGGGCCGCATGCGGCACATGGGCCTCATTTTTGAGACACCCTGCCCTGTATCTTGGACAGAAATAGACTCTAAGTTCATAAGGACCAATATGATCATCTCTTCTGACCTCCTGCACAACGCAGGCTACAGAATCTCACCCATGCATTCCTATAATAAACCTCTAACCTTTGACTGAGTTACTAAACTCCTCAGATCCTGATTTAAAGATTTTAAGTTACAGAGAGAGAATAATAACAAAAACTCTGTAAAAGACTCAGAGGGTCACTGTAGGTAACCAACTTGTCATGAGCTCTCACTGCAATGCATTCTGTTAGCCAATTTTGCCACAGAGATCATATTCAGTTAACCTAGATCGGTCTATAAGTACCTTCACTCCATTTATTTCACTGGTCATCAAAACACAAAAGGCAAAGGTTGCAAGACATAGAAAATGTCGTTACAGTTGAAAACAAAGAAGTTCTTGTTCCCCACTCACCCTGACACTTCAAGATGAAGTATTCTCTGTCAACCTCTGAAAATACACATCCAAATAAATTCTGTGGTCTTATTAGTGTTACTACTGATACACTGTTTACCTTCCCTTACCTATATGTGGCCGCAGAAAATTTTGACTTGAGAAAGGTTGTGTCCAACCTGAAAATCTTGAGAAGCACTGAGATAATTGAACCACAAGATACTACCCCTCCAATCCTGTGAACCCTCTCACATAGAATGTCAGACCAGAGGAACATAAGGGCCTCTTCTGCCCTTAATCTCTATGAATTTATTACAAGGGTTCCTTCTTGACACCTTCTAGCTATACATAAGAGTTCAGTAAGATGAATGTTCCATAAGCCACTCTACACAAGGTTGTGCAGTAGGGTCTGTTGCAATGGGAGGCCACATAAGATAGAGGGGAATGGGATATGAGATTGCCCTTGTCCTGCTGTGAACCTGACCCATCTCACCTATAGCCTGATCCTTGTGAACCACTTACACAAAAAATCCTGGGAGATCAGGGACAGGGGGATATAATGTAGCAGAGTTACAGTTTTCCTCCATCTGTGACATCCCCAGAGAAAAATGTGCTGGGTCTGGGTCCCTTCTGCTCTCAGGAGCAAGGTCTAGGCCGGACACAGCAGCTCATATACAGAAAGTGGCTCTCCTTGGGATTGAAATATTATTGGTTATTAGAACATGAGACCATTAGCTCAAGTGTGACTGCAAATCGCTTTATTAGAGCAGGTTAGTCATAAATCACTCAGCAAAGCTTGAAGAGAGGAAATATTTCACCCCTTTCTGAGATGTGACATGAGCTTGTTCATATGGAAAGGGTAGGAAAGAGAGTGGATTGATGTAGCTACCTCCATGCTGGACCACAGTACTCAGAGGATGTTCTGGCTGGGTGTTATGCCCAGTGAGCTCTGCGGTACCTCACATTCAGCTCATCTGCTCCTGTTCTAGGTGGTGATCAGCTCCATCGACACCGAGGTGACACTTTAAGGCATGGACGATCAGCTCTCTCTGAGGAAAGATCTTCAGTAATGGAGCCCCCGAGTTTTTTTCTGCTGGCGATTGGATCATTTATCCCCTCCTGATAGTGGGAGGGCCTGAAGGTTTCAATCTCTACAAAGAAAATGACCTCTCCCTGCAGCCTTTCCCAGCCCAGTAAAGCTCTAGAAAATGGAGATCCTGTGCTGTCGTTAGATTGTGCTGATTGAGGTTTGCAGACCATCTGTTCGGTTGATTCTTTCTGTTTCATTTGTGTGAATATTCCTTCAGGCTGTCTTTGGGTGCCACAGAGATTTGGCAGTGATAATTATATAGAATAGTTCCAAGGTAAGTTTCAACACCTCTGGGGGCTCCTGTCTGTCCTTAGAAATCATAGAAATGGGGAGCTGTCAGGGCCCTCAAAAGGTCATCTTATCTGGAGAGAAGGGGTTGAATGGAAAAGCAATGGCTGCTAGGCCACAGATTGCTGAGTAGGTCTCCTAAGGAGAGCTGTGTGGAGAGTCTGAGAGAGGAGAGAATTGTGGTATGAGCTGCAAATCAGGGAAAGCATGAAGGAGTTTGGGAGGGTGAGGTCCTGGAGGAAGTTCTGCAGTGGCCTAGGACAAAAAGCAGGATAGAAGGCTATGACACACTGTGCAGGGTAAGCTCTGCTTTCCCAAATTTACTGATTCTGCTATGCATGAGGCAATGAAGTGCAAGCATGCAGGGAGATCTAACTCTCTGCTCCTTGTGGGGCCCACCAATGCATGGCACCCCAGGTTGGCAGGCTCTAGAGCCTAACAGAATTAGTAATTTCCAGGTCTCAGGGGACGCAGAAATGAAAGCTTGTCATTGTATTTGATTAATTGATAGTTTGGAAGGCATTCATCTTTCCGGGCAAGGTATTTCAAACCGCTTCCATCTCCATGCTCACACAAAAGCCAGGCACCACGCTGGACCTTGTGGGAAGAAACTCTGTCATTGAACTCTCCTGTGCACAGATTGGTTCCTTCCTTTATCACCCTGCTCTCCCCTTCATAGTTGGCATGTTCATACAGGGTGATCTGGGGATCCTTCAGGTCTTCAGTGATCAACTTCAGAGACTTGATCTTGTCATTCATATCATCACAACCGAAGTTGTGTTGTCCTTCCTCGAACACCAGTAGCTTGCCTGAATAATTAGGAGACGTATAGGCCACCCAGGGCTGGCCAGTGACCTTTACAGAGGAGATGCAGTCCCCCCACTCAAAAGGCTTCAAGTCAGGGATGTCAAAACCAAATTCTTTGGATCTGCCTTTGAAGTCTGCATGCTCATAAACGATGATCCTGTTCATTCTGGTGGGTGTGATGGGGTCTTTGTGACTGGGTCTTGGAGCGGAAGCAAGTGACTGAGAAGCTGTGGAGAGAGAACAGAGAGTCAGATTGGGAAG
>ML682084.1:2051110-2087033 GCA_007922195.1 Podocnemis expansa
AGCCTGAAACTGGCTCTGATGAGGCAGCTTCACCCCCAACCTGAGGGGTCCTGGTCCACATTTCACAACGCACATTGGGGAATTTCTCGGAAATTGAAGAGCTTTTCTTTCAGGAAGTGCTTGCAAAGAAAGAACATTGTGTGTGGAGGAAAGAATACAAGGAGTAGACTAACATGGCTATCCCTTCGGAAACTGGAAAGAATACATATTTTACTTTAGTGGTAACCCAACCCGTTGTCTGTGGACCACTGGTGGTCCGTGAGGATATTGCAGTTAGTCCGTGCTGGGATATAATTACAGGAGGTAAATGTACTGTGAAGAGTGCAATATGTTTGTTAGTGAGCCTAATAAATTATTAGAAAGAGGTGTGTTCTTAATATCCCATGTTGTAGAACAGAGGTGGCCAAACTGCAGCTCATGAGCTGCATGCATCTCTTTAAAGAAAAATTGTGGCTTCCGGGAGAGCGCAGGAGGGAAGGGCGGCATGGCGGGAGCCAGGGGCGAGAAATTTGCAGTGGTCGGGGACAGCAGAGAGGCGGCGGCAGGGTGAGAGCCGGCAGTGGAGGAGCAGGCTTGTGAGAGCTGCAGGAGACAGCAGCGTGGTCAGAGCCAGGGGAGGGGCAGCCCTGGGAGACCCTGCAGGTAACAAGCAGCCCGGTCAGAGCAGGGAAGGGAAGGGAGGGGAGGGGCTGCATTGAGAGAGCCCGCGGGGGGGGGTGCATTGTGAGAGCCTCACCAGCAGAAAAAAAGCAGTGTGGTATGAGCCGGGAGAGGAGGGGCGTCATTGTGAGAGCCCCCAGGGAAAGGCAAGCACTCAGAGCAAGTAACTTCCAGATTCCACAGTTTACCCACACAATATTAATTTTTACCCTCCTTATCTGTGTGCATAATGATACAGTCTTTAATTACATCAGTGCATGATTTTTTAAATACTTTTTTTTTATATTGTTTTCTGGGTAAATATTTTTAAAACTAGCAGTATAAATTGATCAAGAACAAGTCTACAATGAACTACAGGTAAGTGATGAGAATTAGCAATTTAAACCTGAAAAGCAATTGTAAATTAATTTTCTTTTTTAAAAATCACCTGGCATTTCCAGATATCGTAATATAATGCAAAATTATTTCTCTTGTATATCTATTTTGAGAATTAAATAAGAATAATCAGAAATGACTGAAAATTGACACAAATGTTCCATCCAAATCCACTGACTACTGTCAAAAGGTTATTAAAAAAACCCCTCTATTTAAAGAATGTTACAAGTACTTATTATGCATCATGGTTCATTTTCAGCATGCACAATGATTTAGATGTAGGATAGACCACCACTACAGAAAACTGGCTTTAGAAAAAAATTCTTTAAGTCCATTGAACAAGTGTGTCTGAGACATCAGTATGTCATCTGTTTGCAGAAGGAACTGCTAGCACATTTATTTTATAAGAAAATTTTAATTAATAGAACTAAGTCAATTACCAAGATACTTTACATGAACTGCAAAGTTCGATAGCAGCACTATACATCTACTGATTAAATACCATTCAACATGTATTAATTCTTTTTTTTTTGTTGTATAGTCAAAATCTATTAATATTTCAGTGCAGTATTCATGAATGACTCTGTGGGTATCTGAGCCCATTAGACAAGAGTAAATGTTGTGAAGGGCTGAGGACAGAAAATTGTGTTGTAAACTTTCTGAAAAAAATCTCTCACCAATAAAGATTTTACTTTGTATTATAAAAAACAAATATTGATATTTAGAATTTATATAGGGTCTGACCCCAAACTGGATAAACTCAATGGAATTTTTTCCATAGTATCTTCTGTGCATGGACTCCAAAGCACTTACCGAAACAGGCTCTGATCTTGCACTTTATGTCCCCCTAAATTCTCATTGATCTGTTGTGTTTCTGAACAGTTGAAAAGGTGTCCCTGTGTGCATCTCTTCTCAGGATTAAGATGAAATCAGTATTTTCCCTTACTATTACTCTCATTTTAAAATTAACTGTGTCTGAGTCCTCAGACCTTTTGTCTTCACTGTCCATAAGTATTTTAGTGAATGAGTTAACTGGCAGAAATATTGGCAGGGAAGCGAGGTCATGGTAGGTGCTGGGATGGGGTGGGAGGCAGAAGAGCAGCATGGCTGGGGAGAGCAGAGAAGCAGCAGTGTGGTAAGAGATGGTAGGGAAGCAGCAACAGGGGTGGGGGAGGGAAGCATGAGATGTTCAGAGAAGCCATAGCATGTTTAGATTCTCTCATAGGCCCTAATGCAGTGTACTCGTTGTTAAAATAAAATCATTTTACAAGTCCTAAACACGATGTGGAATAGTAAGAAATGAAAATACAAAGGAGAGAAGTTTAAAACTGAACGTAGATTAGTTTCAATTTTTGGCACAACTTACTGCTGTAAAGCATCATATTCCACAATGAAATTTAAATCATTGTGTAATACTTAGAGATCAGTATCTGAGAGAGCTTTTACAAGTTACTGCCCAGATTTTAAAAAAAACTTGCCACAAGCCTATAGTGTTCTACATCTAGCGACAGCAAAGTTTTTACTGTATAGGCCTAGTTTCCTGGTAACCTTAAATAACTATTAGAATCTGACATTAGTAGGATCAATATTTGCCCTATTTTTACAAAAAAATTAAAGTGTGCAATGAAGTTTAAGCTTAGTAATTTTGGCGTAGGTAAAAACGTGGTTATACGCCTCAGTGCGGCTCTTGAAGATTTAATAATTAACTTGTGCGGCTCTTGAGTTCCATAGGTTTGGCCACCCCTGCCACATATTTTCATGAGCTAATGAGCCAATCCAGAGCTCTTTGAGTATTTCACACTGTGGCACACTGGTTGGGAAACAGTGAGACACAACACACAAATTCCACCCAAGATTCAGAATAAACACAGAAAACTGTATAGAACCTTATGTTACTTTATTAACACCCAGCATTTCTACAGCACTTTCCATCCCAGGATCTCTCAATGGCTCACTATAATAGGCATTCACACATGCTTGGATCTGTGGTATCCAAGAGGCACACCCCACTTTGTGCTCACATTTAAGTGAATGGCCCTGACAATACATTATAGGCAAACTACATGTCCTCCCATTTTGATATCTTTACCAAGTGCCATAAACAATGGCTTTAGGAGGAGATGCCCCCTCCATATATTTTTAGCACAGCTCTGTTGTCAGTTGGAAGCTGGTAAAGGAAAGTTCAAAGCTTGCAGACAAGAACAACACAAAACTGGTAGATGGGGATCGTAGCAGAGAGAGAAGGCAGCCTGATCTAACTTTTTCAGTAAAGTGGAAAAACTGTCATTGACCTTAATTTACATTAGCTCAAGTAATATATAGGCCTAAATCAGGGTGACTTCTTTTAGGTCAATGAGTGAGATCTAGTCAGAATTGGCACATTCATTAGGAATCTCTAAAAAATAATAGAATTGTATTGGCTATCTGTGATCATCAGCTCTTATCAGTGGAATTTCTTACTCATTTTCTTTATGTGTTTTCACATCTTCTAAAGGTGAGCTGAAATTACAGACAATCAAAATGTTTGTTGTTCTGGAAAAGGTAATGGCTGGTACACTGAACACATTCTTAGACGTTTGTCATCTATACACTGACAGAAGATAAGTTCCCATTCCTGGCCCAGTTGGTTGATATATGTGGTACGTTTCAAGTGCCTAGTGCAGATGCTGAACGAGGATTCAGTCTAATGAATAATATTAAGACAGAGCCTCATAACACGTCGGATGTTTCTCATCTAGACATGCTAATGCGCATCAAGACATATCTAAGTGCTGGATTCAAAGCTGACCTAGACTCTGTATATGCATTCTGCATCAAAAACTGAGGTGTAGAGGAAGCTTGATAGGCAGCTTCATATTTGTTTAATAAACATGTTAAACTAAAATACTATGGTTTTATTAATTTACTAAAGTTTGAACAAAAAGACATCTATACAATGTTCCCTCTCTAAGCTGGTGATGCAACTCAGCAAATTATGGATGCACTTGGGGAGCCGATGGGCAGTGGCTCAGGGGCCTGGTCCTGGGACAGGGAATGGGTAGGGAACTTGCTCAGCTGCATCCATAAGTTGCTTAGCTGCATCATCAGCTTAGAGGGAACATTGGTACCCACCAGCAGCTCCAGGGGAAAACTCAGGCTGTGGGGCTACAGGTGAGGCGCATGCCTGCAGCTCTGCATTAGGCACACCCCCCAGCGGGTCCAGGGGCGCACTCAGACTGCAGGGGTGCATAAACCCCTGGGACAGGTGCTAGGGTGGGCAGCAGCAGCACATGGGGTACATGTGCATTACACATAAGAAGACATGGTGGTGTTCTCTCACCAGCTGGTGCAGTTCTGTGGGTCCTCTCAAATGCTGTCTTCCAGGCAGGGTATGGAGTGCTGGATACAGAAAGCACTCCAAGATCAGCCAGGAGAACTGTGAGGCCAAGCTGTATAAACCCCTGATGGTTTGTCAGACAGGGCACAAGATATTTTTAAGGTTTGGGGAGGTGTTCTTGTAAGGAGTACTTAAAATTTCCAGACAGAAGATTAGAATTGTTTTGGGGTAAATAATGAATGAAGGAAACATACCAGACTTCCAATGCTTATCTTGGCAATACAAAGTGATCGGTACCATCTATGGGTATCAGTTATTCAAGAGAGCTCAGAATGGAAGGGACGTGTCCATTACTTTGGAATGCAATTCAAGACCTGTTGACTACATTTGGAATGGTGACTCCTGGGAAATGTGCATGCAGACATGGGTTCCATAGCTTTGGGAGAAGAAGTGAAATATCAGACACTCATGACATGCTTTGACTAGGCAGAAATTCAGTGTTCTTACTTGCCTTGCATGTTTGGTTATCAATTGAGCATACTAATTATGGTACCATCCTTGCTGGCAATGAACTGTCTACTGCCCATTTAGTGTAACAATGGCTCTCATCAGCCAAAGAAACAAGGGCATTAGACATCTTAATTCTATCACACTGGTCCAAACGAGTTTAGGTGTGTCCCACATGCCCTTTCCATTGTGTTTGTTTCCTGCTTCAAGCAGAGAATGAAGGTGGATGTTGAAAAATGCAGCTGACCCTGTATAAATCTCTATTGTGTAATTGGCCAAACACAGGGACCCCACTATTTCCCTTATACAGTGGCATATTAACTCATGCTTGCCCAGAAGAAAACAATGTACTTTTTGTGCATGAACCACCAATTATCATTATCTTTTGGGTTATTCAACCTCACTTATAAGTATTAAGAGAAATTAAAATACAGTGAGCTACAGTTTAATCATCCTCATCCAAGGACCACTTAATAATAGTGAATGCCTTTCTTTGAAAATAACACAATGATAATTGTCTTCAAGTGATTTATGTGAACTTTTGTTAAACATTTAAAGAAGGCACAGTATCATAATTTACTTGGTTGAATTGAAATAAAATCATGGATAACTCTTTGATACAGTTTGGGCTGGAGAAAAAAGGGGCCCGCTGGTTTAGCTTGCAGGGGTTCGTCGCCGAACTCTCACTACGGCAGGGGAGAAGAGAGACGGGAAGAAGGTCTTACTACCATCTAGGAAAACTCCCAGCGACCGAGAGGGTCAATGGAGATCCATAGAGGGCCACAGACTCAGCACTTATAGCGCTTGCCTGAGAGACGACATTACCCCTTGCCGTGCCAGGGCTGCAAAGGAGAGCTCTTCAGTACAAGGGAACCGAAGAGCTCCATCAGTCAGGGCAGATACCTCCCAAGCTAAGGAAAAAGGAGAAGAGTAGGAAGGCAGATGCCACGCTTGCATAACACCCCCAGATTGGAGGGCCAACGGCGTTTTCCTCCTCAGAGGGACCAGAGGCAACTAAAAAGGGGGGGAGGGGGAAGGGAAGGGGGTACCACCCCCAAACCGTATCACTGATTGTCACCACCGAATCCGCAGTGGGTGGCGATGGGTCCTTGAGAGTAGAGGAGAGGCCTGAAGAGCTGCCATGCGCCATCAATGTGTATGGGGAGAACCACGGAAATGCACGGCCATGGTGGGACGGTCCCCAGGAAGGCAGGGTGGCCAGGGGGCGATATGTAAGTGCCCTGGAAAACAGAATCAGCTGTATGCTGTAGGTAAGTGTTTGGCAGATAGCAGACACTGAAGCAAGGGGATGCAGGTGGGAGAGCACTGGAAGGTCGAACCTTTCATAATTGCCCAACATATAACTGTCCCTAGGTGATTCCCCACCGGGGTTAAGAGGTACTCCCTGCCATACCTTGGTGGGTGGGGTAGGGTGAGCTACCTTGACGAGGGTAATCAGATAGGCATGTCCCTGTGATGGACCTTTGGTTCCCACCAGATCACTGAGGATGGAGATGTGGGTCTGTGCCAGGGCAAGGAAAAAGGAGCTGCACCAGGCGCCATGCAGGGGCAAGGCCTGCTGCAAGGAATACCTTCCCAATAAAAGGGTTATCCCAGTAGGGCTTGCTATGCCAATGTGTCCCCTGAGACTGCAGGAGATGTTCCCGTTGAGTGGGTTAAGGTCAGAGCGCAGAGGCGGAGGTGCGACCCGAGGGATCCCCTTCCATTCCCCTGACCTGGATACAAGGGAGCCTACCTGGGACACACATCATGGCCACAGGCACCACCCTGTTGCAAGTAGGCTTCGGATGTGCATGTCTTGGAGCCCCGGCCGCAGCTGAGGCTACAACGAGACGCGTCTCCATCCCAGGGTGAGGGTTGGGGGGGAAGTGTGGTGGCTAATAGTTGGGAAGGAGGTCTGCTGGGAACAGAATGGGGTGGTTTCTGTCTTTGAGGAATCACTGTTTAAAGGATGAAGTTAGCTATGGCATTGCGATACCGGCACTAAAGATGGGCATTGTTGTTTTGTTGGCTTCCCCGGCATCCCGAACTCAGGCTTGCTCTCACAATTGGGGAAGAGGGAGAGAGATGAGAGAAGATTGGGAGTTGTCCCCACCACGTACCTTCCCTAGCAGAAGAAAAAGGGGGGGGGGGGTGGCCGTCTACGGCAGTGATGCCCAAAGGCCCCCTATGCTCTAAGGGTAAAGAGTGGAAAAGGGCCTTTCGTTGGAGGGTGGGGCGAGGGCCCACTTCCCACCATGAGTGAACTGGGGGTGGGGATTGTCCCACCTGGGGAAGTGGGAAGCTAGGTCAGGGGGGGATAGGCCTGGGGGGCAGAAGGCCAAGATATTTGGCCTCTCCTAAGGGATCCGGGGCTGTACCCACCACTAAGAGGGTCTCAGGAGGAAACAGGGCATTCCCCTCAAAAGACAGGTCAAGCACTGCTTTCTGTGCATTAGGGGGCACTCTGGCCTCCCTAAGCCATGCCTCCAAGCAGAAGGTAACTGCCGAGGCCATGGTGCGGGCAGCGGTGTCCACCGCATCGCGAGCTGAGAGGAGGTGTTGTGAGATTATGTTACCCTCCTGCAGGAAGGCATCATACTCTTCCCTGGCGTCAGACGGAAGCATATTTCTAAATTTCACGAGTGACTCCCAGACATCCAGTGAGTATCTGCTGGTTATGGCCTGGTTGTTTGCCACTCACAATTGAAAAGCCGATGAGGCGTACACCTTACGGCCTAACAGATCTAGCTCCCTAGTTTCCCTGGACAGGGGGAGGGGATCCCTGGGGGGTTCTCCGGCCCCCATCGCCATCCGGACCATTTTCCTAGGTGGGGCTGGGTGGCTGGTGAGCAAGGGGTAGTCAGATTCAGGTGCCCGATACTTCATGCACGCCATATCCGAGACCGGGGGAACTGAGCCTGGGCTCTGCCACCAGGAGCGTGCGAGGTCCCATACGCTTGGGTGGGTGGGACTGCCAAGCGTGAAGCGGAGGCAAATGCTGGTCCAAATAGGGTATCAGGAGGGGGGCTGAAGGGGTCCACCTCCATACCTAAATGGGCTGTAGCCTGGCACAACAAATCAAAGTGTGCGGTGAGGTTACCCATAAAGGTTTCCAGTGCCAGGGATAGTACGGTACTGGGAGTCCGCTGAGGCTGGGAGGGAGTTCCCTCAGAGGACCATTCATGCGGCCGAAACTGAAAGGGTGACAATGCTTGGTGCTGGGGCTGTTTGGAGCCCCTAGAAGGTCCCTCCTCTGGGCTGGAAGCAGGGACAGGGCTTGGTGCCAGCGATGGAGTAGTGCCAGCCTCCACTGTGGAGGGTGAAGGGAAGCATCTTGGTTAGGCCCAGGCCGTTCAGGTGAAGGCCGGGTTGCCCCTTCAGATTTGAGGTGGGGCAGATGGGGTCGGGAGGAGCAGCAGGGTTCACGCTGCCTCCAGTGCTTCTGGGGTGGATGGAACGAGAAGCGCCCCCGCATGGGTCACAGGCAAGTCCTCACTAGGGAGGGGAGGACTGCTCAGGTGAGAAGGCTCCCGTTCCTTCGGCACCAGAATCTGCGGTGCTGGAGGCGAAGTCAGCCGGTTCTGAGGTGGGGTCAGCACCAGTGAGGCTGGGTTGTACCTAGTCATCAGCACCGGGGATGATACAGTGCAGTGCTGAGGGAAGCCCGGTGCTGACAGTGCCGGGATGATTGATGGCACCCTCAATCGGTGCTGAGGCAAGCTCGGTGCCAATGATGCCGGGCTGATTGAGGGTGACCTCGATCGGTGTCGAGGTGCCAGGGCACTGAGTCAGTGCCACGGTGCCGGAGTTGGCACGGAGGTTGTGCGGCAGCGATGGTCACTGGTGGCATGGTGCCATGTGGGCACCGGTGCCGAGCTGGGTCTTGGCGCCAGGCTTGAACCCGAAGCCTCAGGTGAGTGGTGCTGAGCCTCCTCTGAGGCTAGGGCACAGCGTTGTTGTTCCCTCTCCTTGATGGTCTGAGGTTTAAAGGAGAGACAGATAAAACACGCCAAGACCATGTGGTCTTTGCCCAGGCACCTTAGGCACTTCCTGTCGGGATCATACCTGGGGAAGGCCTTGCCGCACTCGGCACAGGGTTTGAACCCTGGCATGATCATAGGCTGTTTCAGTCCCATGACGGAAGGCTCTTTTGCTAGAATTAAATCCACGAAGAGGTTCTCTCAATCAGGTGAAAAGCTCATTCACGATGGACAGGCTGCTTGCGATAGCAAGAAGTGGACGTTCCAGATCCGATGCGGAAGGTAAAAGAAATGAAACGGGGGGGAGGGAGGCAGCTGTATATGTAGCCACAGGTGGCGTGAGGGGCGGAGGCTGCCTCCTCTCTTCTGACAGGCTAGGACAGATTTTGTTCCGACCAATCTGGTGCTCCAACACAGAGACACCTATTACTGAATGCATCCGAGCAGCACTCGAAGAAGAATCCAGTGTTACAACTTCAAAAGAATCTCCAAAGCCAAACCTCAGCACTACCAGAAAGCAAACTGAAGAGGAAAATAGTAAATCTTTTGAATTAATGGGATCTGGAGCTGACATATGTGATCATAAAAATGATGATCAAGATCTTAACCCCAAAGAACTTAATGAGTTAGATGAAGCACGAACAAGCAATTCAAGTTTTGTTGTTAACTATAAGATCCTCCCACCTGGCTGCAAATTACAGACAAAATAAGTACTATATTGATCACTCATGGACCCGAACAAGGCAAGAATTTCAACTTTACGGAATCTGCATTGCAAGTTGGCCACAAATTTTCGGCTGCTTGGTTTAAGATGAAACATCCTAATGGCGAAGTTGTTGATTGTAACTGGCTCATTTATTCTCAGACATCCAGGTCACTCTTCTGCTTCCCTTGCATATTGTTTTCAAAAAAATGTTCCAAAATCATGTCCAAATCTATGTAATAGATTAAAAGGGTTCGATGACAGGAAACATTTGGACCAACTTGTCAATCATGAAAATACAGTGGACCATCAAGATAATTGTTTGAAATGGAAAAGTTTAGAAAGGAAATTACAAAGTGGGGGATTAATTGATGATACTTTAGAAACAGCATTTCTGTCTGAGAAACGAAAATGATGACACGTTTTGAAAGTTATTTTACGTATTATTGTCTTTTGCGCAAAACGGAGTCTTCCCATTCGAGGAACTAAAGAAATCATCGCTAGACCTGATGCTGGACTTTTCCTACATTTACTTGAATTAATTAAAAAAACCAAGGAGTCGTGTGGCACTTAAAGACTAACATGGCTATCCCTTTGGAAATTGAATTAATGAGCCATTTTGACAATGATATAAAAAACTACGTGATGAACCATCAAAAGGGAACTGTACACTACTTCTCACCCAAAATACAAAGGGAATTTCTTGATTTATTAGGGAAAAAAACATTTGTGGTAAGATAATTTCTAGAATTAAGAAAGCTAAGTACTTTTTCTCTACTGTTCGATTGTACTCCAGATGTTTTGCATCACGAACAAATGAGTGAAATTATTTGATATGTCCATATTGATGCTGGAAGCATTTTGATCAAGGAAACTTTTACTGACTTTATTGAAACAAATCAGAAAACAGGCAAAGATATAGCAGATGAAATAATGAGTAAATGAAAACTCAACAGTATTGACATAAAAAATGCCTGAGGTCAGGGATACAATAATGGTGCAAATATGTCTGGCATTTATAAGCTCTTTCAGTCAGTTGTATTAAAAGAAAATGAATTAGCCAAATTTATCCCCTGTTCTGAACAAGTTTGAATTTAGCGTGTGTGTGTTTGTCCTCTGTAAGTCTATTTATGATATCCTTTTTTGGGCTAGCTCAAATGATCTACAATTTTTTGGCCAGCTCAACTATTAGATGACCCATGCTGGTGTGTGTCTTGAAAACAACCTTGAAAGGGCACAGTGATACACACTGGTTGTCATGAGCTAATGCAGTCCAAGTCTTACAGAGACAAATTTAAAAACTCCATGAAGTTCTGAATGGTATAATAGCAAATCCATCAATACATAACCTGGGGACCTTTGTTACTGCGACAAATATTATGCAAATTAACTACATTCTTTAAGCACCTTATCTGTATGGAATGCTATTCTTAGCCATGTTGACAAAATAACCAAAGCCTTGCAAGCTAAAAATTGTATCTCAAGCAAGTAGAATGATACATGGACTCAAAAATGCTTTACAAGATGTACAAGAAAATGAATTAGAATTGGACATCAAAAAAGCTAAGACAGTGGCCAAAAATACAGGGATATCTTCAGAATTCCTTGAAAAATGCAAACAAAAATCAAACCAATGCATTTCTGTGAGTCACAAGATGAAGGAAGCAGTCTTTCAGCCAAACAGTTGTATAAGGCTGAAATTATAAAGGCACTGGACACAGTTTTGCTCCAACTTACTTGGAAATATGAAAAATTGAATGAAGTCTCCACTGATTTTGAATTTCTTTCTGGAAGCAAACTTTTTTTCAGTGAATATGACAAATTTAAAGACCAAGGCAGTGCAACTGACAGAAAAAATATAGCAGTGATTTAAACCCTAAAGGTATTTCATCAGAAATTGAAAGCTTTAAACATCAGGCGCTATCAATACTCCCAGTTCTGGAGTCAGCAACAACATTAGACCTACTGAAAATAATTCACAAATATGGACTTACAGAATGTTCTCGAAACCTGGAAACAGCAGTGAGGATATTCTTAACCTTACCTGTAATGGTAGCATCATGTGAGAGATCTTTTAATAAAGCTTAAATTAATAAAAACATACCAAAGATCTTCTCTTGCTCAATATGAATTACCTAATATGGCCATACTCTTCATCAAAAACCAAATTACAAACCAAATTAATTTTGACCAAGTAATTGATTATTTCACTACAAGTCAAGCTCAAAGACTTCATTTGTAAGAAAAGTACAGTGAAAGTGTTTTTTATTTTCATTTTCTTCATTTGGTGTGTTCTTTGTAATGTGATATCTATTATTTTTTTCATAAACAAAAGAAATATGCATGTGCAATTTTTTACTATTTTTTCTTAAATCCTTCATCATCAGTTCTTATTTACCAGTACCATATTGTAATTTGATTGGTGCTCGTGATTATTTTGTTTCTTGTACAATTAGCATTTTTGCTCATTCAATATTATATTTAATGTTGTACACTTGTATAAAGTGAATTAAACATATAACTGATAAGATTATATTTTGTCTTAATTATTTATATTAATTTCACATAATGAATTACAAAGTTGATTTGAGAGGGAGCATTTGATGCTGCTTACCCCAGGCACCGAAATTCCTAGTTATGGCTCTGTGAGATGCAGTTGCAGAAGAGGTTGAATTCCTAACTAATTCAAACTATGTAAACTGTAAAAATCCTTTTGCGTTATAATTTCTCTCAAAGAGTAAAGCCATGATAAGGCTAAGCTGATAAAATCTATTAGGAACTGGAATCTTGGCTTCTGGTTTTGAAAAAAGAGCTTAAGAGCTCAGCATCAGCCATGCTGCTGAGACCTCAGAGAGCTAGATCTTTCCATACCTTTAAATAAAATTACATTTCTCCAAGTGGCATTCGCTTGGTTTAATTTTCATGTTGAAAAGATGTGCAGGCTAAAGAAGGGCAACACTTCCTCCATCTTCAAAGCCAAGCCCAAGAAAGAAGTGACGTAAAGGGTGCACATTCAGACATACTCCCACCTGTCAAGGCTCTTCCTTAGAGCCTTGTTTGTTAATGGATTAGAAATCATCACTTTCAAAGGTGTCTGAGAAAATCATGCACCCAAGCCCCATTCAATGTCAGTGAAATTGCAAATCCTGACCTAAGTAAATAATATAATATGTAATAGCACAAATATCAGTTAATCTTCAGTATCCCTTTGAGATCAGTAAGTTGCTAAAATATTCAATATATTGAAAATGTTGGCACGTAAGGATTTATTACTATCTAGGATCCCAAAATCATTTTGAAGATTTGTCACTTTTAAAGTGGGACATTTCATACTTCTCTGAGATAGGAGAACAAATCAGCTACTTCAGTTTCCCTCCTTTGGTCTACAGAAAGAAACATTTCAAACAAAGATCAAGAAATGCAATTAACAGGAAAAAGTGCACTGTTTTTCTTACCTTGCTGTATGAATGGCTAACAGAATGGCTAAATAGCTATAGTTCATTTGTGGTGGTGTTTATCTGCATGTGCCTGAATGTGAATTTCAAAAAAATAAGAACCTATTAGTATGTCCAAGGCCCCAATCTTGCAGGGGGATCTGCCCTTTGCCTGCTGGTACGCCATCCCTGACCCCCAGGCTCATTCTTCCCCCTTACCTGGTCAGAGCTGCTTCCTGGCTAGGCTGCTCTCACCCTGCGTATGCATCAGAGCACCCTCAGGGCACAAGATTTGAAAACTTCCCCAGCCTGGCTGAAGCTCTCAGGAGGCCGATGGTGGCTGCGGGCTGTGCATGGGTGCCTGTGATGCCTGAGCAGGACCCACGCAGCTTAAAGGGAACATTGGCACATGTACCCGTCACATGGAATTATACACATGTTAGTAATAGATGTAACAAATTTTAAAAAAATGGACCATTTCTTGAATCATTATTTTAAATTTTTGTGCCCTCTAAAATATGGCATTTAGCACATTAACACACATTTATTAAACTGCAAGGACTTAATGTGCAATAATTTTGTAGTGCAGACATTCCCTGAGTTAAGGCCTCAAATCATGGTTTAAAGACTTTAAGATACAGAGAATTCACCAGCATGTGAGCCATGCTCCATGCTACAGAGGAAGGTGATAGAACTCCAGAGCCCTAGCCAATCAGTCCTGGTGGCAAATTCCCTCCTGACCCCAATATGGCAATCAAATAAACCCTGTGCATGTGGACAAGAATCGCCATCACTACAGCAGAGTATTTCAATCAATCAATCAAATCATAGGGCTGGAAGGGACCTCATGAGATCATCAAGTCCAACCCCCTGGGAATTGAACCCAGGACCTTCTGCCTGTTAAGCAGTGGTGCTAGCCATCACCTTCAAATGAGTCTTCCTGTGGCTGAATGTGAATCTGGAGACAGTTAATCAAGGCATTAGATGACGTTCTCAATGGATGTTCCACGATCTTTGTCTCTTTGGGGAAACGCTTTCAACGCTCTCTGGAGTTTTATTCTTTAAAATGGTCTTTCCCATTCACTTTTTTTTCTGAAATAATCTATTAGTTCCACAAATGCATAAAATAGTGAGCCAACACATGTCTAATTTATTCTGGAGCCTTTCTCTTACAAACAAACAAACAAACAAACAAACAAACAAACAAACAAACAAAACAAAACAAAAACTTTTGTAACTAAATGAGAGTCTTCTAAATTCCACAGCTTCTTGCTAACAACCCAAGGAGAAGTTCTTGTTTTCCTACTCAAGCAGGTGGGCTAGTCTCAGGACTCAGCACTTAACACACCCATATTCAAAGGGCTTCTGATATTATTAAGCTGTGACAATAAAGTTTTTACAGCCTATGACAAAGGCCCAGAACACTGCTATGGAGCAATGATATGGAATTCTTGCATTGAAAAACAAAAGAATTGCCATTAAAAAAGTCAAAGTAATCTTGGACCATTGTGACACTCTATATCTGCAAACAGCACTGCAGAACCCCCTATTCACTATTGGGATAGGATTATATGTCTTGCACAACGTATGCCTTGTGAAAAATCATTTGAAAATGTTTAATCTCTTGAACATTCCTGTCTATTTGAATTAGTTCAATGGTATGTTTTGTCACTATATGAGAAGTTATGAACTGTTGCTCTGTGTGTGTGTGTTAGTGAAATGTGTGGTAGGTGGGAAACATCCACAGTCAGCCTTTTGTTGGCAACAAAAGAGCAAAGAACACTCACAAGTCAGATGAGCATCTACACTGGCCAGGCAGGTGTGGATGGCCCCTCAAGAAGAGTCCACTCCCCAGATACTGCATCCGATGAACTGCATCCAAGGGTGCTGAGGGAGCTGGCTGATGAGATGGCAGTACCATTAGCCATTATCTTTGAAAACTCATGGCGAACAGGTGAGGTGCCAGAGGACTGGAAAAAAGCAAATATAGTGCCTATCTTCAAGAAAGGGAAAAAGGAGGATCCAGGGAATTACAGACCTGTCAGCCTCACCTCAATCCCTGGAAAAATCATGGAGCAGGTTCTCAAAGAATCCATCCTGAAACACTTGGAGGAAAATAGAGTGATCAGGAACAGTCAGCATGGATTCACCAAGGGTAAATCATGCCTGACCAACCTCATTGTCTTCTATGATGAGATGACAGAATTTGTGGATGCGGGAAGAGCCGTTGATGTGATATACCTTGACTTGAGCAAGGCTTTTGATACAGTTTCCCACAGCATTCTCATTGGCAAATTAAGGAAGCATGGGTTGGATGTGTGGACTCTAAGGTGGATAGAAAACTGGCTAGATCAACGGTTTCAGCGGGTAGGAATCAATGGCTCCATGTCAAGTTGGCAAGCAGTAACAAGTGGTGTGCCCCAGGGGTCAGTCCTGGGGCTAGTTCTGTTCAACATTTTCATTAATGATCTGGATGATGGGATAGATTGCACACTCAGTAAGTTTGCAGATGACACCAAGCTGGGGGGAATGGTAGACACACTGGAGGGCAGGGACAGGAGTCAGGGAGACCTAGACAAATTGGAGCAGTGGGCCAATAGAAATCTCATGAGGTTCAACAAAGACAAGTGCAAAATCCTGCACTTGGGACGGAAAAACCCCATGCACTGGTAGAGGCTGTGGAGTGATCAGCTAAGTAGCAGCACTGGAGAAAAGGACCTGGGAGTCATGGTGGATGGGAAACTAGATATGAGTCAGCAGTGTGCTCTTGCTGCCAAAAAGGCCAATGGCATACTGGGCTGCATCAGAAGAAGTGTTGCCAGCAGATAGAAGGATGTGATCGTTCCCCTCTATTCTGCACTGGTGAGGCCACATCTGGAATACTGTGTCCAGTTGTGGGCTCCCCACTACAAAAAGGACGTGGACAAATTAGAAAGAGTCCAGCAGAGGGCAACAAGAATGATCAAAGGGCTGCAGCACAAGCCCTATGAAGAAAGACTGAAGGAACTAGGTTTATTTAGCCTGCAGAAGAGAAGACTGAGGGGGGATTTGATAGCAACCTTCAACTACTTGAAGGGTTGCTCCAAGGAGGATGTAGCTCGACTGTTCTCAGTAGTAACAGAGCACAGAACAAGGAGCAATGGTTTCAAGTTACAGCTGGGGAGGTCGAGGTTGGATATTAGGAAAAACTTTCTTACTAGGAGAGTGGTGAAACATTGGAATAAGCTACCTAGGGATGTGGTGGAATCTCCATCTTTGGAGATGTTTAAGACCCAGCTGGACAAAACCCTGGCTGGGATAATCTAGTGGTAGTGGTCCTGCTTTTTTGGCAGGGGGTTGGACTAGATGGCCTCACAGGGTCCCTTCCAACCCTATGATTCTATGATTCCTCAGTGAGGGCGCATGCACAATGGAGCTTCCTGGCTCCCATATCACAGCAAGGATCTTTCTAGCACATGGAGACAAAATATAACTGAGGGTTCATTCCATCACCACTGGCTTGTCCCCCTCTCCGTCTCAACACCTGGAAAATCGTCTGCAAGACAAAGACTTTGAATTGAGTAGATTGGGCCCAGCCCAAGAAGAGAATTCAGCCTATGTGTCAAGAGCTGTGAATTGCCTTAAATTGTGCTTGCTTGTAAAGGACTGTATTACAAGTTATAACTTCTGGCAACTAACCTGTTCAGAGCCTCTGAAGAGAAAGGAAACTCAGATTCTTCTTCAAACTCTCCTCAGATAATTCAGTGTTAGGTGTCTACGTGACGCAGCCCACAATTGGTCAGAAGCTTTTTGCCCTAACCTGTCAGAACAGGGTTGGTGGCCAACACCCCCTCTGGCTACTCCTGCGGCTACGTATACAGTCCTGGCCCTGCCCTCCCCAGTTCTTCTTCCGCTCTCAGCGGCAGTCTCGAAACAGCCCTGTCCTTGCGAATACAAGTGCCTATAGTTTTTTCTTTATAGGAGCCACCCATTCAGATTAGAGGACCTGTTCGTGGATATCATTCTACCAAGAACTGGTGATTCTACAGAATGTCCAAGTTCGGAGCCAGAAGATCACTCCCAACAGCCGCCAAAGACACCAGGCTTCAAACCCTGTGTCTCTTGTTGCAAGGCCTCCCAGCAGGATGATCCCCATGATGAGTGCCTTCAGTGCCTGGGTGAGTGTCACCAGGCCACTGACTGCTCCATCTGTCAGTCCTTCAAGCCAAGGATACTGAAAGACAGGGAGCAAAGCTGCTGTGTGTTGGCCTTGGGGCAAGCATGGCAGCTTACCCCCAGAAAAGTGGGGTTGCCTTTGGCACCAGCACTGAGTGCCAGATCGGCACCAGAGCCCTGTTGGTATCGACCCAATGAATGGTTGGTGCTGAGAGAAGTCCTATTACAGAGGGCTTACTGCAATACTGAAGAGCCCACACTTGTAAACCCAGAAAAGGAGTTGAACCCCAAGTCAGGGTTGTCTAGGGAGGACAGCGTGGTGCATTTTGACCTCCTGCACCAGCTATCTGCCCACATGGGCTTAGAGGCTGAACCCATCAGGGAGGACCAGGATAAGTAGTAAAGGGCCGTACCATCAATCAAACCATTTCCAAGCCCCCTTTTCCCCAGAAGTCCCTCCTACTGACTTCTGGCCCTGCCCCCTGCCCACCTGTCACCGGAAGTCCCGCCCCCAGCCAGTCACCTGACATCTGGTCCTGCCCTGTGGGTGTGACTTCAGGCGGAAGACGATGAGCTAAGCGGAAGTGGGGCGGCGTGGACCCTCCCAGAATGCCTTTGCACCAACAGGAGCATTTTGTGCCCCCGAGAGCGGGATTGGTCACAGAAGGACACGTAGCGGGGGTGGCCCGACCCAGAAGAGGGTGGCGTGATGCTCTGCCAATAGGAAACGGGTTTAGATTGGGCTGGCAGGGGCTCTTGGGCCAATCGGGAGGGCTGGAACCCCATGCGCAATCTGTGGGCCTTGACGGTTGGCGGCAGATGGCACCGCCCCTGGAAGTCTGGGGCTTTAAAGCCCTATGACCTCTGGCTCATGCGCAAGACCACATGGTTCAGAGCTCGTGCAGAACATGGACGCCTTCACCACCCCCTCTAGGCCTTCAGGATTGATTTTGGCTCCTATGGCCCCTCAGCGTAGAAAGCGGTGCAATAGCGACAGTTTGGAAGAGGAGAGCCCTTTGGCTCACCCTTTGTTCAATACCCCGGACCCTGAAACCCCAGAGATCTTGAGGCAGCAGGCTGAAAGATTCTCTCCGACACCAACGGGGCAGAAGGTAAAGGAATGGGGAGAATGAGCAATCTACTTGGCATGGCTCTAAAAAGCCAAAAGCCTAAAGGGTGGTGAACTTACAACTCATTTTTTCTTGTCTTTCAGGAACCCCAGGATGGTGTTGCAGTGGACAACCGAGATGAAGCAGGAACACCCCAGTGCAGGGTGAACATCAACACCCTTAACAGCCCCGTGAGACCCTTGAGATTCGTTTTGGCCCCTAAGGTGTTGGTCTGGCATAGAAAGCATTACATCAGCAGCAGTTTGGAGGAGGAGGAGGAGAGCCCTTTGACTCGACCTTTGTTCAACACCCCAAAGATCTTGAGGCAGCAGACTGAAGGACTCACACCAACACCAACCTGGCAAGAGGTAAAGGAATGGTGAGGGGTAACCAACTTGGTTGGCATAGCTCCCCCCCCCCCAAAAAAAAAGCCTAAAGGGTGGCAGGCCTACAGCTCTTTTTTCGGGGGGGGGACCAAATAAACAAAAAAACCCACATCTTTCTTGTCTTTCAGGAACCCCAGGCTAGCACTGCAACGGGTGACCAAGATGAAGCCAGCCCGTCTTGTTTCTGTTCAGCACATGTACACGTTAAACGCGAGGAGACTATGGAAGAGGGCTATAATAATTTTGTAAGAGGGCTCGGCCTGGATAAGATTGAGCCGGTGCCCGTTCCTCAGCGTAGAAGAGTCATGCGATCTATTTTGTGTATTGCTGTCTTTGCTACCCTTGATTACTGTCTTAAGGAAAAGATGTATGAAGATTGTGAAGGCTGTCTCATAGACGCTCTAAGCCAGCGGAGCCATGACTGCACGACTTGGACTTCAGAGACTATAAACCACAAACTTTGGGGCCTGTGTGCTGAAGTGTGTTACGAAAGTTTGTTAAACACTGTCATTGCCATCAGCTATATTTTGGAATGTCTGTATATAACTAGGGACCTTTTAGACATGGGAGTGAACATGGTACGTACTGTGCAATTCAGTCCAGACCCTTCCAGTGTGCTATGTAAGATGCCTAAACCCGACATAAGGGATGTCTGGTTACATGATCCTGTGAACCGTCTGGTCCACACCAAACGTTACAGATGCCTGCTTAGGAGGCCGCCTATGTGTAAAAAATCCAAAAAGATGTAATAGTGTGGGGACATACACGAGATATAAACCATCTTGTTAGCTGTAAATAAAATGCATCTCTGAAAAGGGGGTTTTTTTTTACTGTTTTTATAGGTCTTTTAAATAATTTTTTTTGGTTTGTTTTGTGAGAACCAGCTACTGTAGTAGAATCCTGTGGGGAAGGGGGAGGGTCTGTTTAAAATAAAGCAGTGATGCTTGAAAACATGTTGGGACATGTTTCTGGACAGACCCACCCACTGAAGTGCAAGGGTCTCCATTCACAGGTAACTGAGTGGAGTTGGCTGAATGCTATTGGACAGTTTAATAAACCCATGTCAGGAATTTGTGGGCTTGATGGGTTTCCCTTACAGTAATGGGCGGTGTCTGGGTGGAGGGAAGTTTGAAAAAAATCAGGAATGGGGGAGAGGGGGGCAATTTAAAGTCCTGACAAGTTTAAAATTAATATTTAACAAGATTAAAGGCACCCTTGAAATGTTTTAAGAAGCCTCTAGCATCCTTTTCTTAAAAAAAAAAAAAAAAATTACTGTAAGGACAATGAAACAGTTTAAAAGCAGTATGCGACACATCCATTTTATTTCAAAACCTTTTAAGCATAAAAAGACTCCCTTAGTCATTGTGCAAGCTTTTTGCAGTCAGAAGAGGGGTACAAAGTATCATTAAAAATGACTTAATACTGTAAAAAGAGTCTACAGGAAAAAAAATAATTTTAAAAAGCACGACAGATTTTAAGATCAAAATGGGATTCTTATCTGTATTCCTTAAGTGTTCATGAATAGAGAGGAGTGGTACCGCATCACATTGAAACAAAAGGCTGCTTTTTTGGAAGACTCCCTTTTTCCTACCAGAAGCTGGCCAGAGCAGGCCTGCAAATGGGAGGTAAGCTGCTTGCTTTTAACTTTAAAAATATCTATTTTATAATGTTACTAGTTTCACCAAGTGGTCCTTATTAATGAGGATACACTTTTTTATTGCAGGCTAACCCTGCTTAGCATGGAAACATCACCTTCAAGCTGTGCTTCACCAGGGCAATCTAAAGTTCTGTTTGAACTATAGCTAGGCTTATTGCTGTTCAAGAGGGATAGCGTAAAGGGGTCAGGTCTTAAACAGGGTTTGAGGCATTTGGAGAATCCTACTAACTAAATTATGCTTGTTCTTTAAATCAAAGGTACATCTAAACATGAGAAAAATTATGTCCCAGCTTGTTTTCACCCTTTGTTGGAAGGTAAGTAGATGCAATTGGTTTCTTGGAAAGTATTAAGAAAAACAAACTGCTTTTTAATTCTGAATGGTTGTGATGAGCTTATGAAATATTCTGATTATTTAAACTGCCTAAGTATATGGGGGTTTTTTTGGTGTCTTTCAAAGCAGCAGGCTTTAAAACTGCTACTTTTTTTCTTTTCTTTTCAAGTCTGATTGGCTGATCTCAGGGTAGTGTGGTGTTTTTTAAAATTTTTGCTGGGATCTTTAGGATAGAATCAGTGTTGGAAGGGACCTCATGAGATCATCCGTCCAACCCGTGGGGCCTTGGGCCCAGGACCTTTTGCCTATTAAGCAGAGGTGCTAGCCACTACACTATAGCTGTGGCTTTTTTTCCTGCTGAATTTAAATCGGCCCTGCTTTTTAGTGTGAGAGCATGGCAAGACTGACTTTTAAGTTAAAGTATTTTGCTAGAAACTGATTTTTAAAACTGCTTTATAAAATTTTTGGGTCTGTTTTTTGCTTTAGTTAAAGCTGCCTTGCTTGTTAGCTTGAGAGCATGGCAAGGCTGATTTTTAACTTAAAGTATTTTGTTAAAGTGATTTTTAAAAGTATTTAAAACTGCCTTTTAATTCTGAATGGCTGTGTTGAGCTAAGGGAATGTTTTGCTTATTTAAACTGCCTAAGTATATGGTTTTTGGTGTCTTTCAAAGCAGCCCCCCATTTTTTTTTTGTCAAGCACATGGTTATGTCTGGTTAGGGTTAGGGTTAGGGTAAGGGTAGTGTGGTTGTTGCAGTCTGGGCTTTGCTGAATTTAAATCTGCCCTGCTTTTTAGTGTGAGAGCATGGCAAGACTGAATTTTAAGTATTTTGTTAGAAACTGATTTTTAAAACTGCTTTATAAAGTTGCTGGGATTTGTTTTTTGCTTTAGTTAAAGCTGCCCTTCTTGTTAGTGTGAGCACATGATGGGCTTTTTTTAAATTTTTTGCTGGTTTAGGGTCTGTTTTGCTTATTTAAAACTGTAATTTTATTTTTAGTTTTTCTCTAATTTAACTGGCTCCTTTTACTGTATTTTTTGTTTTTAGCCTGATTACATGGCAATGTGTTTTTAAGGCTTGAACTGTTTTTTAAGTTTTTGCTTATTCAAAACTGCAATTTTATTTTTAGGTTTTCTTTAATTATCCAGGGATGACTTTTTTTTTTCTTTGCTGTTTTTAGTCTGATCATGTGACAATGTGTTTTTAAGGCTTGAATTGTTGGTGGGGTCTAAACTAACCTCTTTCCACATAGGGCATGCTTAGGCTTCAAATCACAAGATGTGAATCAGGGGTAACCCTAAGGTGGGGGTACTCATTGGCCCTGAAATAGAGGATTTTTAAATAGAAAGGTTAACCCATTTGAAAGTTGATAAGAACCTTTTATAATAATGTTGTCTGCTTTACAGCTCTATCAAAAAATGAAAAAAAAATAAAACAAAACTTCGAGTTTGTCGATGACCAAAAGAAAAAAGAAAGAGGAAAATCCACCACCACCACCACCAATGACTGACAAAGAAATGGAGTGCTGTAAATATAATTTGTTTCTGTGTTTTTAATTAGATGTTGTGGTAAGGTTAAGGGGAATTTATTTGATCATCTTTTTTCCTTCTTAGGCACGGACAGTCCTCCTGGTGCCCAACTCAAAAGAAAAAGGGAGGAGACAGCTGAAAAGGAAAATTTACCACCACCAATAACCGACAAAGAAATGGAGTGCTGTAAATATATTTTCTTTGGTGTTTTTCACGGAGTTGTGACCACAATGACATCAGCAGAGCTGTCAGTGGCTGAGTAGAAAAAAAAAAAAGATGTCAAACATAACCTATTTAGAAAAAATTAACTTTTCAAAACAAGCTCCCTATTTGTTACTATAAAACACCCCCCCCCACCCCCTGTATAGCATCTTCCCCTGGCTCTGGCTCTTTTCCCATAGCATCATGTTCCAGGAGGGCTTATATTCCACAATATTTATTTTTATGAACAGGTAATTTTTTTAAAACAATTTTTTAAAATTATTCTTATTAAAGTTCTGCTGGAAACCTGAGTTATTTCAAACACTCCAGAGACCCACCGTAGGGAGCCTGGATCTTGCTTCTCGCCTTTCCAGCCCATCCATGGTACAGCCAACAACCCGCAGCCCACCCTGTTCCAGAGAGCTTCACACAACCAAAGAAGCTCCAGCCCCACCCACTACCCACTCAAAAACCCACTACCAACCTCTTCTCCCAGCTATTACAGAGAGCCTGGAGTTACTTCTTCCCCCACTGCTGTTGCCCCACCTGGCCCAAACCACCTCCCAACTCAGTGCCCTGCCTGGCTCAAAACCACCCTGAACATCTTTTGCCCCACCTAGGCCCTCATAGCCACCTCGCCAGCCCAGCACAAAACTGTCCACCCCCATTTCTCCTAAATCACCTGTTCCCCCTACCCCCAAAGCCAACCAGTTCCCCTCCCTGTGGCCCACACCACTGCAGCTGGCCAGTTATTGTCCCATCTGGGTCTCTCACTCACCTGCCAGAATTGCTCAGATTCTCACCCCAAACTAGGGTTACCAGATGTCAGGCAAAAGGAGGACATGTCCTCCTTTTTACCTTCACATCCTCTGTCTGGCAGCCATTTTAAAAATACATGTTTTTGTCTAGCTTTCTACTTACAGGAGTTAAAGTATGCTGGAACGTCCCAGAACACCCTATTTTTAGAAGGAAGCATTCCAGGGCCCCCTAAAAACAAAAGAATATTACATTAATACTACATTTTCTCCATGTGTCCTCCAACGTCCTCCTTTTCATACTTCCCTGTCCTCCTCTCCATGCTTTGGGATCTGGTAACCCTACCCCAAACTGTCTTTCTGCCAGCCCCTCCCTCCTTGCCCTGGCCCTGATTCGTCCTTTGGGGCACCATGCTGGGGCTTGGCTCCCCTCACCCCAGCTTCCCTTTCCCTCCCCTGAGCCCTGGTGCCCTGTACTTACCCCTGTGCTGGTGGACAGAGAAGCAAAACTGAGTCAAAGCCATGCAATGTGCACAGGCTGCCTGCCTGAAGGGGGATTCAGATTGCCCTCTTCTCTTCCCCTGGAACAGAGAGAGGAGGTACTGTGTCTCAGTAAGCCTGTGGGAGGGCGGGGGGCTGAGCTGAGAGCAGACTCTGACACTTACCTTATGTGATTTGCATGCCCCCTGGGCAGCTTACACAATACCAGGAGCTGTAAGAGACTTGAGAGTGGCTGAGAGGTGCAAATCACTAAGTAAGATAAGTTCCTGGCAGGGGAATACCTAACCTGTCAGGCTAGCACAAGTTCCTGTCTGGAGAGGAACAGAGCACAGTACCCTCCACTTCTTTGCTGCCAGGACATGTCTGTCTGAGTGTGGTTTTGGCGCCCTGTAAAACCATTCACCCAGGCCCTTGCCCCTTTCACCCCGCTGTAGTTACGGCCCTGGCCATGACTTCTCCTTAGGGTGGGCACCCCAATGAAATCCAAGCCCAAGCAGGCTTTCTTGGGTTTTGACGGAAGGGATCGCTGCCGGGGTGGGGCCGGTGCTGAGTGGGCCCATATTGCTGTGACCCCATCAGCTGATGAATAGGTGTCCAGCGCTGATATGGGTGTTAGGGCTTCTTCCATTGCCATGAAGCATAGACAATAGGTCCTCAGCTCGAACGACCAGCATATCCTGCATTTGTCAGCCCTGTGTCCCTCGCCAAGGCATTTCAGGCACTTCTCATGTGGATCGCAGATTGGGAAGGCCTTCCCACAGTTGGCACAGGTCTTGAAGCCCGTCATGGAGGTAGTATTGCTGGCTCACATGGTACCTCCGAGAGATGGTGTCTCTGTGGTCTCTTTGGCTCTTCTAGAGCATGGAGGGAAGATTGAAGTGAAGAGGTTTTCCAAGAAGCATTCCAGGATCGACAAAGATGAGAAAGTGGACAGGCACTTGCAAAATTGTAAGAGCGGGCAGTTGCAGGTCTGTTGCTAATGGAAGGAAAGAAGGAACTGAAGGGGAGGCAGGGTCAGGGCCACCTATATACCGTGCACGTGCGCAGATTAGTTAGCCGCTGACCCTACAGAGACAGGCTAGGGCTAAAAGGTTTCCAGAGCTGTGCACTGCAGCACATGAACACCTAAACCTGAATGGATGTGACCAGCGCTTGAAGAACACAAGCCTAACCCACATGACCAGGGTTTCAATCTCTGGGCGGTTACTTGGCTGGTGGGGGGTGGCTCATCCTTTCAGGGTCACAGTTCAGCTCTGCTGGCCATCCAGAGGCAGTTTTGCAGGACTCCGCCCCTCTCTCAGGGCCTGAGCTCTGCACCCCCTGCAACATTATAGAATCATAGGGTTGGAAGGGACCCCACGAGGTCATCTAGTCCAACTCCTTGCCAAAAAAGCAGGACCACTCCCAGTAGATTATCCCAGCCAGGGTGTTGTCCAGCTGGGCCTTAAACACCTCCAAAGATGGAGATTCCACCACCTCCCTAGGTAGCTTATTCCAATGCTTCACCACTTGCCTAGTATGAAAGTTTTTCCTAATATCCAGCCTGGACCTCCCCAGCTATAACTTGAAACCATTGCTCCTCGTTCTGTCCTCTGTTACTACTGAGAACAGCCGAGCTCTATCCTCCTTGGAGTACTCCTTCAAGGAGATGAAAGTTGCTATCAAATTCCCCCTCAGTCTTCTCTTCTGCAGGCTAAACAAGCCTAGCTTCTTCAGTCTTTCAAAGACAAGGAGTTAACAACATCATCATTCAACCCAGCTACACCCACCCAAATTGAGGCACTCAGATGCCAGTTAGAAATCATAGAACTATAGATCATGTTGTTGTTGTTGTTGTTTTTTTTTTAAAATAGTGAACCACCCCAGGTGGGACTTGAACCCACAATCCCTGGCTTAGGAGGCCAATGCCTTATCCATTAGGCCACTGGGGCCTGGCACAGCCCCCCTCCCATGGCAGCCCTCAACCATCCTCTCTCCCACTGCATTCCTCTATCCAACTCCTGCCACTGCCAGCCAGGGGCTAGTGGTCCCAGTGGGCCCAATCCACCTCCAGCGGCAGTGGCACACAACCCGGGTTTGTATCTAGCTCCTGCCAGATCCTTGGATCCACCGCCTGCCACTGCCAGACAGCTCCTGCCCATACCTATGTGGTGTGACACTAGCAGACCAGGTGCCAGCTCCTGCCACAGCCCCCCAGTCTCCACTGAACATTGACACATCCACAGCTAGAACCAGCCCGACTCACCTCTGGGTCAGCATTGTCAAAATAAGTTTAGTGCTTGGGCTTGAAGAATGCTTGGGATTATGAGTGGTCACCTGCGACACTCTCACACATCACATACAAGAGAGGGGTTTCTGCGTGTGAGGATATTTTGTGTGTGTATGTGTCTGTCTCTCTGTTGCCACATGTCTGACTGTCCCTCTCTCTGGCCCTCTACTCCTGTGTGTCTGTCTGTACCTGTCTGTCTTTGCATCCCTGTCTGTCTCTCTGTCCCCCTGAGTCTGTCTGTCTATCCTGAGTGTCTGTCTGTCTCTCTATCCCTGTCTGTCTGTTGATGTCTGTCTCTGTGTCCTCATGTCTCTCTGTCCCCATCTGTCTCCATATCTCATGTGTCTGTCTGTCCCTGCCTGCCTGTCCCTCCATGCCCGTCCGCAGTGGAGGGCAGAAGCAGCTGCCTCACACTCTTCCCCGAGTTGCAGGCTGTTGCCCAGGCTGAACTGGTCTGTGGAATTTTTGGGGAAATTATAATCCAGTAAAGAAAGGCAGCAGATTCAGAGCTGTGTAAGGAGTCTTTATTGAAAGAGAACTGAGAGAGAGCCGACAGACAGGTTTCCCTAGCACCTAAACGACCCTTCCATTTATCACTATGACAACCCCAATGACCCCAGGTAGTCCAAAACACCACATATTCCTCCCCATTTAATGAAAAAGCACCCCCCCCACGAGAACGCGCTCCCCCCCGAAAGAATGAAAACTAAACTAGGAGATGAGGGTAGACTGCCCCATCTCCAGAAAACCCCCGGGGAATTATTCACCGTTAGCTAAAGATCCAGCCGATTAGGAGGCCTTCTGTCTCGAGGTGGATTATGGTGAACTTCTGGTGTGCCCACACCACAAGGTGGTATTGGTGGTTTGTGTGCCCACAGGTACTGGGGAAGTAGCCGGAACTGGAGAGGATGTTGTGTCCGATTGGTCCAGGGAGGCTGAAGGCGTTGAAGGGGTGGCTGGAGCAAGAGAGACAGAAATAGTAGTTTCATGCTCTGATGTTGTATCATCAGTAAGGGTGAAGTCAGATATGTCTGCTGGAGATGCACCTTCTGGATAGCTATGATGGAGAAGCAATTGATCTACATGCCGTTGCCAAACTAGTCCACTCGTTGTCTGGACAGAGTAGGAAACAGGTCCTGTCTGGGCAATGACTGTTGCTGGGACCAATTTAGCTCCTGGAGCATAGTTTCGAGCGAGAACTGGTTGTCCAATAGTGAAGGTGCGGCCATTTGTTCTTGGTGAATGTCTGCTGACCTGGTCCTGCTGTTGGTATTGAACCACTTGCCATGTGTCTCGTGGTTTCAACAAATCAAAGCAAGAGTGCAACTGCCGTCCCATCATAAGAAAAGCTGGAGATGGCTTAGTTGTAGCCTGTGGAGTGTTTCTGTAGGACAATAAGAAGTTGTCCAGATGCGTCTGAAGAGGTGAACTGTTGAACCCCAGGTTCGCGATGTGCCTGGGATGGACCAGCGACACCCACCAATGAGATGGACACCAGTTCAAGTAAACAAAAAAGCTACTTTTATAGTGACACCTTAAACACCTTTAACCACTTAACAGTATAACACAAGGAAATCTATGCAAAAACACTTGTAATCAACTAACAATATGAAGCAAAATCTATATAGGACACATAACCAACTAACAGCATAAAGCAAAAGTCTAAATAAACACTTATAACTAAATAACAATATAAAGCTAAAAATCTATGCAAAGCACTTATAGCCAAATGACGGTGTGAAGCAATGACCTACTAGAGGGTGGCCATAATAAGTCAAGGACTTTTCTGGCCTCACTGCCTCAACATCGGTATAGGCACTGACCAGCCCACCCAACGCATATTTACCAATGGCTGAAAGCCATTCCTCCTTGCAAGCCAAGAAGGGTGGGCGGCAGAATGAAAAGGTCAGATGAGAGAAAAATAAAACCCCACACTCCCCCCGTGTACACCGGGGAAGTTTGGGGCCAGCAGTTTAGAGCAGAAGCGGAGTGATGAACAATTATACAGTGAGAAGGATGCAAAATACAAATGACTAATAAAACATCTGGCAAATTAACATCACAAAACTATGCTAGACAATAAACAACTGTATTATGAAAAGATTATACAGGATACAGAGAAAATAATAACAACTACACAAACTATGCAAAACTCAAGAAAAAAAAACTACAATCACAGACTATATATAAATGGTACCAAGTAGAATGATTAAGAAAAGGCAGGAGGCCTGTATCGATTTATAATACCTGTCCCAGGACCGTGGTAGAACCCAAAGCGAGGAGGCAGACCAGCTGCAGCATCTCAGCACTTAATCGTTTGGCCGGCAATCCGTGTACACCCCCCAAAAAAAAGTCTCATGGGTGGGTGCTCCCTGTCTCAGTCGGGGGGCCAATCCGACCGGGTCGCGACATGCCCTTCAGCATCCGAGGGTGGGAGAACAACAGGCTAGCTGAGACAGGGGGTTTAAATAGAATTTTGCACAGCCAGAGCAAAAGTAACCAATTGGGAGTGGGCTTCTGGTCAGAACCAATGATAAAACTGAGACCCCAGACAATGACCCCTCCTTCATGGTGACAGGGGTGCCGAGAAACTGTTCAGGGGGGATAGGAACTCACCCCCCTTCTTGCTGACACAAAGCTAGGGAGGAAGAAACTCACACAGGAGATTGAGGCCCATCAGGGGAGATCGATCCTTAACACTCTTCCCCTTGAGCTGGATAGCCTGGAGATGAGACCCATCAGGGGAGATAGAAACTCCTCCCTGTGAGCTCCATAGTCTAGAGGGCTACATTGGGGGGGGGGCATTATGTCTGCCACCTCTGTTGACAGTGAATGTCCCTTCGCAGATTTTAGAGCTTGCTTCATGGTCTGTACAAACCTTTCAGCGAATCCATTGGTGGAAGGATGATACGGTGCTGACCTGATGTGATGTATTCCATTGGCCTTCATAAAAGTTTCAAAATCATGAGAAACGAATTGTGGTCCGTTGTCACTTACCAAATGTTCTGGAAGACCATAACAACTAAAAAAGCCACGCAGGGTCTGAATAGTGGTTTCCGTAGTAGTAGACTGCATTACAGAGACTTCTGGCCATTTTGAATGGGCATCCACAGCAATTAAAAACATACATCCTTCAAATGGGCCAGCAAAATCAACATGGATACGTTGCCATAGCCTTTCGGGCCAATCCCACGGGGCAAGAGGTGGCAATTGAGGTGTATTACGGATGCTCTGGCACGAGGTACAAGCTCTAGCTGTTTCTTCAATGGCCCTGTCTAAGCCCGGCTACCAGAAATAGCTCCGTGCAATGTCTTTCATGCACACTATGCCGCAGTGACTTGAATGGAGCTGTTCCAACAAACATGGTCTTAATGAAGGTGGGATAATGACACGCATACCCCACAACAAACACCCAGATTGGGTTGATAACTCTGTCCTCCTAGACACGTAGGGGCGGAGGTCAGGAGAGACCTGAGAGTCAGGTAAGAACATTCCATGCATCACAAAATCCGTAACTTGTGAGAGAACTCCACATGGTCCAATCCCACTAAGCTGCAGGAAAAGCTTCCCCGTCGTGCTTCGGGAAAAGCTCCCTTGCTGGGAAAGGTGCCGAGCACAGTGCTGTGTCCTGTGCCCTGGGGGCAGCAGCAGGTCAGCACCAGTGTGTGCCCTGAGCAGTTTGGCTCCAGCCACCGGCCTCTACTGAGCGGCCCCCATGACAGCTGTGGTCATTGATTCCAAAGGGCTGCACTCTGCCCAGCAGAGGAGCTGTTTCATTCCCGGCATCAGGACCTGCCAGCAGCCAGGGCACAGTGCAATGCGTTCCACCTGATTTTTCTTTTTTGGGGGCCCCAGAACACTGGCCCCACAAATTTGTGGGCCCCAGAGTGGTGTTCCAGGACATTCCGGCATACTTTAACCTCTGATGTTGGTTGAAGACTATATGGCTTACTGAGATTCTGAAATGTTGATATTAAATATCATAAATCTTCCCCTAAATCCAGACAGCATCACAGCAGTGACTGGTATGGAAGATGAAACCCAGTAAATAAGCAATGATAGATGATTCCAGGAGATAGGCACTGCACAGTGACAAGGGAAAGAGCACCAGTGAGTGACAAGGAGGAATAGAATAAGAGTGACAAGAGATGTGGCAGAAGGAGAACAAATAGATGAGAGAGGAGGCTGCAAGCACTAGATGGCATCTGTGAAGAGAGAGCAGGAGCAACCCCTAGATTTATGTGCAGTATTGGCTTTGCTTATTTTTCTGTGTTAGCTTTGCTGGATAAGAAGCTTTCTTTCCACAGGTGGTGTCAGCAGCAACAAGGGCCAGGTTAAATCTCTAGGAGTTTCTCTTAACAACACAAAATAGAACTAGCTCTAGCTCCCCACTCAGTAATTCACCATTCAACTGGGTTCCTCTACGGTAGGGGTTGGAAACCTTTGCCGACCCTGTGCCAGCCCTGCCCACCGCACCTTCAGTAGGTGCTGGGTATGGGGGTGGGACCAGGCATCCGGTTCAGGGCCAGGGCTGACTCCCACCCTTGCTGGAAGGCAACCTCCGGGATCCGGCCAGGGTGGCCTCTAGCCCCGCGGCCTCCCATCTTGGCCAGAGCTGCCTCTCGCTCCCACCGGTGGGCAGCTTCTGGCTCTGCATTTGAAGCTGAAAGTAGAGGGCAGCCGACCCCCTGCACTCCCCTCCAGCCCTGCCCAGCACAGGGTGGGGTCAGCAGGGGGCTGGGAACTGCATGCCATGTCTTCTGCTTGTTGTGCTCCGCAGCGGGGAAGCGTGGCCAACGGGGGCCTGGGGCCAAGGCGCGTGGCTCAGTCCACCCAACCACATAGCACTGGGGGAACAGGGCCAGCAGGGAAGCCTGAGCGGCACCACATGCTGCTTAGGCTTGGCCCCCCTGCTATTTTTGGCACAGGTGCCGGGGGACAACATTTCCCTCTCACGAGCAGTGAGTCTGTATACAACAAAATAAAACTTTTATTAAAAGGAAAAAAGTTACTGTAGCCTGTACGACTAGCCAGCTTCCTTGAAAATATAGGAGGAATCATGGAGAAGTTTAAAACAAGACTTGATACAGGAACCAGTATTGAAATGTTTTGCTCCAGAGAAACCGATTAAAATTTCAGCGGATGCATCACAGTCTGGGTTGGGTGCCGTGATTTTACAAAAACATGAAGATTGCTGGCAACCTGTGGCATATGCATCCAAATCACTAACTGATGCAGAGACTAGATATGCACAGATTGAGAAGGAGGTTTTAGGAATCTTGTTTGCCTGTGAGAGATTCAATCAGTATATTTATGGACAATATTTCCCCTCTCATAAGCAGTGTGTCTGTATACAACAAAATAAAACTTTTATTAAAAGGAAAAAAGTTATTGTAGCCTGTACGACTAGCCAGCTTCCTTGAAAATATACTTCCTCATAAAATTAAGTACATGCTTCAGGTTTCTTATAGGTTTAAGGATTTGTTTTATGATTACAAAGTCATGAGTTCATACACAAATCGTAATGCCTGAATGCAAGACCCAGCAGGCTATAGGGTGTGTTCACCAGTTACTCTGTTCTCTGAGTTTCTTTCTTTCTTTTCTTTTTTTTTTTTTTTGTTCTGTTTTGTTTTAAGATATTTAAGTAGTGCTGGTAATTTTAGTCTTAGTCATTTCCAAAGGGGCAGCCATGTTAGTCTAGTTCACTAGAACAAAAGGACAAAAGGAGTCCTGTGGCTCTTAAAGACTTAACAAATTTATTTATTACATGAGCATTCATGGGAGAAAATCCCACATCGTCACACACTTTGAAGATGGGGGAACTTACAGAATGGGAGGAAATAAATGCAGGGATGTGAAAGTCATGGGAACAAGTCACATTGTAACAGCAAATCAAAGCAATTGTACAGATTCAAACACTGGGGAACAGCATACAGAGGAAGATAAGATCAAATCATTCCTGTTTTGTAAGTTCCCCATCTTTAAACCGTTTGATGAAGTGGGATTTTTCTCCGATGAAAGCTCATGCAATTAATAAATTTGTTAGTCTTTAAGTGCCACAGAACTCCTTGCTTTTTTTATGACTTTAAATAAATCTATTGGCCAGCTACTCAGTTAATATAAAACAAAAATCATTTGTACCTTACAACAAGACTAGAGAGGAATGTTTGGAACTATTTTGCATGAGCTTTTGTAGACAAAGTCACAACTTGTCAGATGCCAGACTGGAGAACTCTTGGCATTTGAGGAGGTGGGACTGTGCCCACAAAGCTCATTTGAAAAATCAGTTTGTTAGTCTTTAATGTCCCACAGGCCTACTCTGTTTTTTTGCTGAACTAAAGTAATACACCTATCCCTTTGGAACTTAGAATAAGACTGTAATTCTAACTTATCCATTGTGTTGTTTGTTTGCCTTTAGTTACGCATTTGTCTATCATTTTATGTTATCTTCATAAAGTTGATAGAAGTATACATATGTGGTGGTCAGATTGAATATTTCTGTCATACACCCTGGAGATCCTTGTGAAAAACCTCTTTTATAGCCTGATTCATGGACAAGAACCTCACTGTCTTCTGATGAGATCCATTAGCAAGCCTATAGCCCCATCCAAATTAGTAAACAACCAGAAATCATGCAACAGGACTCAGCTTTGATCTAGGAAAACTCCATAACTGCTGTTCAAAAGCATGTAACCATCTGGAGAAGAGTCCACTGTCATCATTGTTAAAACTGAAAGGTGGAATTAACAACAAGGAGCCAGACTGCCAGCCGTTCTGGGGTGTTTCCAGCGCCAAGCCTTACTGTATAAGTGTTCGCTTGTGTTTTGCCTCCATATTTGTTGCACTACAAAACTAAGATCATTATATGGGGTAAGACAAGTGAGCCCTAACCTCATTAAAAAGGAAAGATCAAAGGAAAGGAAAGATGCAGCATCAAAAAAATAGAAAATGAATTCCTCCACTTCGTAACAGCGATACACCCTGAGATTGCGCCACAAATTGTGAATCCACTGCACTTAGGAATGATCAAGACTAAGCTAAAGAGAGAAAGAAAGTGGTCTTGTGGATTTAATTCAATTAATAGAAATCTGAGGTAGTTAAACCAACATAATCCCTAGTGGGGATGCAGCCATACTGATATAATAACAAATTCCAGAGGGGTAGCCATTTTAGTCTAGTTCAGAAAAACAAACAAGGAGTCTGGTGGCACTTTTCAAGACTCCCACATTTATTTTTCTCATGGGCTTTCATGGAAGAAAATCTCACTTCATCAGACACTTGAAGATGGGAAATTTACAGAATGGGATTAAAATAAATGCAGGGAAGTGTAAGCCATGGGATCAGGTTAGACTGTTACAGCAAATCAAAACAGCTGTTTGGATTCAAACAGTGGCATACAGAAATTAACAGGGATGTGCAGAGAGGATTGAAAGGAGGGGGCAAAGCAAAGCAAAGTTACCTGTTATAATGGGAAAAAATCCAAAGTTTGTATTCAGACCCAAGGTAATGGCATCAAATCTGCACATGACTTCCAATTCTGTGGTTTCTCTCTGAAGCTATGATTTGTTATTCATTTGCCTGAGTACAGCTAGTAAAAGGTCATTAATGGAATGGTCAGGGTTATCTACAATGATATAATAAAAAGACATTTGCTTTTTAAAAAAAAATAGCCCTGAGCACCACCTAAAGTTTAGGTTGACTTAGTTCTGGGCTGTGAAAAATTTCACAGCCTGTAGATGACACTAGGTCAATAGAAGAATTCTGAAGGCCACCTAGCTGCTGCTTCTTGAGAGGACAGGATTTACTACAGTGTCAGGAAAAGTCCTTCACTGTAGCAAGAGTCTAAATATAATGGTACAGTAACATAGCTGGAACACAACAGCTGTGCTTTGCTAGTGATTGCAGTGTAGTCATCACCTCAGCAACAAACTCCATTAGTTAACATTTCAAATAGGCAAAGTCCAAGTCACCCTATCACCCTTCTAGAGCAGAGTTATGAATATATGAATGTCACCTTATTGGCTGTGGATTGCTGGGGGAGGGCTCATGTGGGTGTATAAGGGCTTCCTTGCACTCCTGGTGGCAAATTCATCTCGGTCAGTTTAAACTTCCAGCTGAACTAATCGGGTCTGTGAAGACCCACTGAGCCAATAAGGAAGTTCAAGCCCTGAATACCACCCATTTAACTGGGTAGCGCTGACATGAAGGGAAGCCCCCTTCCTTCAACTCAGCATAGGGGACATTGCAGGAGTAGGGAAGTTAAATGTGGATATGCAAATTAATTAAGTAACTTGCATATTTCCATTCTATTCCTGCAGAAAAAGACATCAGTGTTGACTTGCCCTCTGCATGAGAGTGGTGGAGGGACTTACATAGCTTGACTGTGGATAGCCTGCTTTCTGTAGTTGTGAGTCATTTGCTTCTAGCAACCTTAACTGCTTTAATGAAGTTGTTTCTGTGTTCAACATACAATGAATCAGGCTCCATCATGGAGGATTCCACATGCTCATGAAGCAGGGAATGAGCGTGCCCACATCAGTAAAAGTCAGAGGCTGAGTGAAAGGGACAAGGAGGAAAGAAGACTTGAGGTCTATGCTGCAGTAAGAGTCACAACCGGGCAACCTCAGAGGGCCAGCTTTTTGAAGTCAGTTAGGCATCTAAAGATAAAGTTGGCTATCTTTCAAAAGCTGATAAGAAGGTTGGGTGCCCAGCTCCTGCAGCGAATCCCACTAGGGACCAAAAGAATTTGAAAATCTGGCTGTGTTGCTATAACCAAGACCCCACATATTCTGCAGTCACAGAATTGTGCTCTAGGCAGAGGGAGCCCCAGTGGGTATTCCTGCCTGTAACTGCAGATCCCAGTGGTGCTATGTCTTATGCCAAGGCTCGCAAAGAAAGTCTGTAAAGTCACCCAAAAGTAGAACCGGTCAAAATTTTTTAAACAAAAAGTTTTTCATCAATAATTGACTTTATTACAAAGGAAATCTATATGTGTGTGTGGGGGGGGTTGCAAAACTGTAAACATCATGAAAATATTTCATTGCTCGTGAAGTTTTTTTTGCCATTTCTCTCTATTTATAAATAGCCAATTAGTTATTGAAAAGATTATGAAATTTTTTGTTTAACAAACCTGGATTTTGAGTTAAGTGAAAAATTTCTATAACCATTTTAATAGTTTTTGATACAGATCTTGATTGAATTTGCAAACTGTTTTTTTAAAAGTCCTTATGCTAGGAATACTTAAAGATGAAACAAAATGTGTCATCTCAATTTTTTCAGGAAGTAGGAGCAGGCCTCACTTATCCCACCTGTTGGTGGTGATGGACACATGAGCAAGCATGATATTACAGATGAATGCATGCGTGAATGACTCAGTGTGGCAGACAGAGACCCAGTTAGGCCCCAGCGTTCTAGCAATAGCAGCTAGAGCCTATTTGCTGTAGAATAGCAAAACTACATTTGGAATTCAAGGGGAAGCATTCTAGTCCTAGCCACTGGCGTCGCTAGCGCTGGGCACCCGGGGCACGTGCCCCGGGTCCCAACGCCGGTGCCCCGGGTCTCCAGCCCAATCGGGCCGGGGATCCAGGGTCCGATCCCTGGCGGTCCGCGGCCACAGCGGCCGCGTCTCCAGCCAGGGATCCGGGGCCTATCTGGCCGCCCGGCAGGCCCCGCCCCCTGGCCTGGGATAGGGCCAGGGGGTGGCCACGCCGCTGCCGCCAGCTAGCCCGTGCTGCCATGTGGCGCGGCTCAGCCTAGCCTGGCCCGCTGTGGCTGGAAGCGGCCGCTGGAGGCCGGGCCCGCGGCCGCAGCCCTAGATCCTCGGCCAGGGATGGGGCTGCTGCGGCCGCAACCAGGCCCCGGATCCCCAGCGGGGGACGGGGACGCTGCAGCCGCGGGCTGCCAGCCGGGTCCCAGATCCCTGGCCGGGGACGGGGTCGCCGTAGCCACCGGCGGCCAGGCCAGCGATCTAGGGCCCGGCTTGCCGCCCACGGCTGCAGCGTCCCCGTCCCCCGCTGGGGATCCGGGGCCTGGCTGCGGCTGCGACAGCCCCGTGC
>ML682084.1:2087133-2117759 GCA_007922195.1 Podocnemis expansa
GCCGTGAGCCCAGCTGCACCGGGCCGGGCCAGGCTAGGCTGAGCCGCGCCACACAGCAGTGCTGCCTAGCTGGCGGTGGCGGCGCAGCGGCCTCCCCCTGGCCCCATCCCGGGCTGGGGGTGTGTGGCCTCTTGGCTGGGGGCGGGACCTGCCCTCCGGGGGCTGGGCTGGGCCCGTACCCCGGGTCTTTCCCCGCCCCAGCGATGCCCCTGGTCCTAGCTCCTCTGGGATGGAGGTGTGGACTCCTTGTCACTGTATCTGCAGCTGCAGAACTTGCTGCATGTGATGAGGTCCCTTATCCTCCAGCAGAGGGCAGTTGTGCCAAGAGAGATGCTCACCTTTGCATACTCAGAGAGTCCTTATGTAGCCAAAGGGAAATCAGCAGCCTCCCCATCACAGAATCAGAGGGTCATGGCATCTCATTCCCTGAGCTGAGTTTTATGAGGACAGAAACCATTCAGTCCTATGCTAGCTGCAGACAGTTTATTAGGCAGAGAAAAGAAACTTTGGAAGAACAAATTGCACTAAAATTTCAGCATGTGACGTTTCTCAATGCTAGTAAATTGCAAAATAGCATCTCCTACGGAGACTCCAAGTGAGAAGAATGCTATTGTGAGGATCTGTGTGAACTGAGAGGGAACAAAATAAAACAAGAAAGGATACACAGGGGGGAGCAGAACGCACATTAGAAGAAATGATAGTGTAAATACCAAGCTAATAGGCAATATTGGCAGTAAAATGACTGTGCCAGATCAGGTGAGGAATGTGAGCAAAGCCAAATGGCAAAATTTCTAGTTCGTATCCCAGTGTGAGGAGCCAGGGTAACACAATGGAGGAACTAGAGCTATAGGTAGAGGAAGAAAAGCCAGATATTTTAGGGATGATAGAAATATAGTGGAGTAGTAGTCACAACTAGTGGATATGTATCGAAGACTATGTGCTCTTTAGGAAAGACAGATACAAAGGCAAAAGTCATAGAGTGGCATTGTATATCAATGATGAGGTAGACTGTAAAAAATTAGAAGTGATATAATTGATAAGACAGTGTCTGTCTGGGTAAAATTCTCATTGGGGAAGAAAATCACTAGAATTTCTCTTGGGATAGTGCTCAAGGTATGCTATAGACCACTAGGATCTGATTTGTACATGTAACCCTTCTGCCAGGGCAGGCTGGCAGGACAAGGGCCAGGTTCTATATCTAGGGGTTTCCCAATGACACGATGTCACCAACTGGCTCGAGCCCCCATCCAGATTTCTGGGAATCCTGCACTGTTCCCTGGGCACCCCAAAGGCTTCCCCACTCACAAGCACAAGTCTGAGTGTCATAAATGGAAGTTTTCATAGTAGTAAAACAAAAATGCAAAAGGCCAAATTACAGAGATCAGCACTAATCTAGGAAACTTAGTATTGAGCAAAGTTCCCAATAACCCACACCACATAACAGAACATATAAATTTAATGGCAAAACTGGCACCGATCTGGAGAATCAGTACTAACTAGACTCCCAACCCACCCTAGGGTATGTAGGGAGTGTCCGCCGACGCCATCTACCGGTCACTCACTCCATCCTCTAGAACAGGTTTCTCGGGTGCACCCACTGTCCACCAGCACCACCCTCCGGTCATCCATGTCACCTAGCTCGCTGCTGGCAGTTCTCACCGTACTCTGGCTTGAGCCACTGTCGGCCAGCACCACCATCTGGTGCCTCATGTCACCCAGCTCACCGCTGGCTGCTGTCACCATCCACTAGCTCCAGCCACTGACTACCAGCATTGCCTTTTGGTCTCTCATATCGCCCAGCTCACTATTGGCTGCTCTAACTATCTGCCAGTGTTGCTATCCAGTTTCTCCTGTCACCCAACTCACTGCTGACCACTCTCATCATCTGCTGGCTCCACCCACCATCCACCAGCACTGTTGTCAGGTTTCTCATATCCCCTAGCTTACTCCTGACCATTCTTACCACCAAACCAGCTCTATTTGTTAATGATTCCATTACTACTCCTTTTCAGCTCAGAGAAAGAAAAACACTCCAGTAAGCTTAGTAATACTCAGCTTTCTCAAACTTTAGCACCAATAAATCAGTTACATTTATAATAAAGAATAGAAAAATCAAGAAAAAGACAGAAAACTACCCCCACACTGTAACAATACATTTTCTCCATTTCTATTTTTCACTCTTTCAGTGTGAAACATACAGTTGCCTTTTCCATAAGCATCTTTTTAACTGAGGGTAGTTTTTACCCCTTAACTAACCTAGACAGATTTGAAACAAACAGAGAGTAGCAGTTCACACAAGGACAGTATTTCATACTTCCCTTTAGTAGAATAATAGATTGTGATAGATTTGTGAGCAAACTAACCCCAAATACCATTACCCACTATGCTCCACACCTAGTATGCTAATCAACTAATTGTGCTTTTTGTACCCATGCTAATACAGGACCTATGCAGATTAGTTGCCCTCCCCCTTCAGTTCAGAAGCTGTTAAGCACAGCTTCTAAGCCTGCCTTACATCCATGAATAGAGATATTTTCAAGGCCTTAAATGAAGTAAATATTATTGGGCGCTGTGTGATTATGGCAGACTTTAACTTCCCAGACATAGAGTAGGGCTCAGATTTTCCAGGAGACAGTAGCTGATGGATTCCTTCAACAAATAGTTACTGAACCAATGAGAGGGGATGCCATATTAGATTTGGTATTGGTGAGTAATGAAAAGCTTATTATGTCTGCTTTCCCACTCTGGCACCCTGAGTGCATAAGGTGGGGGCCTTCAACAGGCCTTAAAAGCCACTGGCCTTAAAGCCTGGTCTTCAGACTTTCCAAGGCCACCAATTTCCTGGCCTTGGAGTGGTATTGCTCTCACCACCCAAATGCAAAAACTTCTTGAAAAAGCCAGGAAGGGGCACTTGGCAATCCCTTCCTGTGAAATATCCTCTGTGACTCTGTGCCAGAATCAGGGCAAGCTGCAAAACCAGGGGCCAAAGCCCTAAACCACTGATGGGTGGTACTTAAACCAGTTTCCTAGTCAGTAACAAAACATGCTTCTGAATAAGCACTCTGGTCACTGCCAAGCATAATAAAATAGAAACAGCTCTCTTACTGTACATCAGATCCTATGGTTCCCTCTAGCCACTGGGTCTCTTTAAGAAATAGGTCCTCCTGACCCCTAAAGGGCTAGCCATATCACCCAGAACAGTATAGGCCCGGATCTTACCCAAAATACCACACTGCCAGCCAATCCTTTACTTACTACAACTAAAGGTTTAATACAAAAAGAAGACAAACAAAATATGAGAGATGTTAAAGAGTCAAAGTGAATCACATACATACAAATGATTTAGAGTCCATAGAAAACAAATCCTTGAAAATCTTGAAGTTTGCAGATTAGTCCCCCTGCTCTGGTGTGCACCCAGCAGCAGCAGCAGCAGCAGCAGCAGCAGCTGGGTGAGTCTCAGTCCTTTGTTCAGTCCCAGGAGAATAGTTACAGAGGTGGGTGTTGGTTGCAAACAGATTGAAAACTAAAGACTGAAGACAAAAATGGAGAATGGGCGATGGCCTCTTATCTCAGAGTCCTTGCCAGATCAAAATGGAGGTGGGCCACATAATCAGTCTGGGTAACTGGTCAGACAGGTTTCCCCCTGGGCGCACTGCAGCTGGGAGCCCCTCCTGATGGGCCATTAACAGGAGAACAGTTTGCAAATGCCCAGTCTGGGATTGCCTCAGCTCAAACAGCTTTGGAACACACACAAAAGACTTGAGATTCCTAGATTCTAATACAGAGATGATACCTACATATAAACCATATAATCATTCCTAGCAGATTACAGCCTTTCTAATGATACCAAACATGGCATATCACATATGGGTTATTGCAAATATGAAATTAATATGAAAAAATAATCACAGACAATCCCCTAGACCCAGACAGTGTCACATTCTCAAGCATTGTTATTCCTCTCTCAGGAGTGATTGAACCCTTGCTGGGATATCAGCTGGAACTAGGACAGAATCCCCTTTAGTAGCTGTCCATTCAGGCTGAGGCACTTGCACAGAAAACCTCTTGCCTTTTAGGACACAGAACCAGAGCTTACTTTAAAAGGGTAAAACCTTTAATTAAAAAGAAGAGAAGAAACACAAAGGCTATGTCTACACACTCGGTTATTTTGAAATAAAGATTTTGAAATGAGCTATTTCAAAATAAAATCCTTATTTTGAAATAAATTAATTCGAATTAACAAAATGTTAATTCGGATTAAGGGAAAGCCTGCAATCCAAATGGCTGTTATTTCGGAAAGGATATTTTGAAATAAAGCCATTTGGACCTGTTGTTTTGAAAAAGTTGTTTCGAAAGAACAGGTCTAAATGGCATTATTTCGAAATATCCCTTCTGAAATAACGTCCGTTTTGAAAACATCAAGGTTTTACTTTTTCGGAATGACGATTCTTATTTCGAAAGGACGGGATTCGTCCTTTTGAAATAAGAAAACGTCATGTAGACCTAATTTCTTTTATTTCGAAATAACAAGCATTATTTCAAAATAGAAGTACTGTGTAGACATACCCAAAGAGTTGCTTCTCTGGGATTTAACTTAGGTAGTTATGCGGTAGTGGGAAGGGGTACATGTGCTCCATACAGAGAACTCCAAAAACAAACCAAAAACAAATACTCTGACCTCGTCTCAGTAAACATTTCCTGTTCTACTCATGCCTGGTCAGTTACAAACTGAGCTTATCTTTGGCAGGGATATCACTGGATCCTCCTTCAGGCCTCTCTCTGTCCTCCTCATGATCCTTCCAGGAGCTCTGCTGTGACCAAACAGGAACAAGCAAGGCTGCTCCTCCAATTAAAAAACCTGTACTTTACTCCTATTGGCTCCCCTGGGACTCACTGACTGGAGTGTTTTAACCCTTCCTCCTCAAGGTTACAACAGACCTCATTAAAGAACTGCATGTAGAGGACAACCTTGGTTCAAGTGATCATGAGCTAATTCTTTTCAAAATAAATGGAAGGATAAACAAAAATATATCTGTTGACTAGGGTCTTTGACTTCAAAAGCACTAACTTTAAAAAATCAAGGAATTAGATGGGGAGGAGAATGGGACTGAAGAACTCTTGGATCTAATGGTGGAGGAGGCTTGGAATCATTTCAAGCTGAAGTTGCAGGAACTATCTGAAGCCTGCATCCCAAGGAATGGAAAAAGAGTCAAAAGCAAGAGTTGTTGACCGGGTAATCTCTATCCAAGAGCATTCAAGAAAATGGCACATGAAATTGCCAACCCATTAGCAAGGATTTTTAATGAATATGTAAACTCAGAGTTTGTACTGGGTGACTGGCGAATTGCTAACATAGTTCCTGTTTTCAAGAAAAAGGGGAAAAGGTGATCCAGGTGTCTCAGCATGCATATCAGGGCACCCTAGGTTATGATTTATGTAACTTTTCTGTTCACTTTTTCAGTGTAATTGTGGGAGATGATGCCACTTATGCCATGCAAGGTTCTCTTTGAACACTGCTGCAAAGTTATGGCATCATGTTTCCTGCAGCATCATGTATGTATGCACAAGTGAAACAAGTTACATGGCTTCGGGGTGGGAGGGGCAGGCACTGAGAGAACCATCTGCCAGCAGCATGTAAACAGTCAAAGCTGCAAGCAAGTACCTGGAGGAGGTGACAAAGACAATGTAATAGAGTTAGTACAGGGGTCAGCAACTGAGAGAAGAGCCTTTTTCCCCCTCTCCCCACCAACCACATGAGCCAGAGCCAGCCCAATGGCTGTGCCACAGCCCCCTAGCGCTGGCAGGCGGTGGGGGGTGCATGGGCAGCATGGTCTCCCTCCCTCCCTTCCTCCCTCCGCTGGTTGGATCGGGCCCGTTCAGCCCTGGGGTGGCCAGGTTGAAGCGGCCTGAGCTCCACGGAGGAACCATTCCAGTGCCCTGCCTTTGCAAGCCACAGCTCTCCCGCCAGCCGATCTTGGAAGGGATGGCCGGCTAGTGGGCAAGGACCCTTGGCTCTGCCCCACCAACCAAGGGAGGGAGGCAGCATGCAGTGCCTATGCAACCCCCTCCCCCCCCCCCCGCCAGCACTAAGGAGCCACAAAACAACCTCTTTGCCAGCTCCAGCTTATGAGGTTGTGCTAGCGGGTGGGGGGGTGCAAGCCAGAAGTCCAGGGAGCCAGAAGGAGATGCTCAATGAGCCACAGGTGGCTTTCTGAGCCTGTGTTGCTAACCCCTGAGTTAGTAGAATAGCATGTACTTTGTATCTTTTATTTGACTTGTGTAACCCCTGACTGAACTATTAAATGATTGTGCATTGATTTCTTTGATACTCACTTCAAATCACATTCTAATCAATAAACTAGTGTTTGTTTTCTAAAGCTGTGTGAACTTTAGAAAGTGAATGAATAAGGCTTGGCAGGGGTTTTCTTTGCATTAGAGGTGGAGGGATCAGCTGAGATACTTCCTTCAAGAGCACCAAACACTACCACCCTCCTTCTGGGACAAGCACCATCTGCTGTATTGATTAATATTTGTTATTTATTGATTATTATGTTTTATATTTCTTTTATTTCTGTAATTCCACTATTTCTTCCCATTAATACCTACCACTTCCCTCCTCCTACTGTTTTTAGTCCTTCTTGTACTTAATCTATCTTTCACTCCATTTACCACAGTTCTGTCTTCCTTCCTTCCTTCCTTCCTTCCTTCCTTCTGTAGCAGTAGAAGTATTTTGGTGCCAGTAGACCCCTACTCCTTTGCCTGGCTCCCTATACTCAGACCCACAGTTAACAGAGATGCTCTGGCAATGCCCTGTTGTGAAATGCTGTAGCCTCCTCTGGTGAGTGATGTAACAATCCCTGCATCACAAATAGAGCATCAAGTGTCATTTTAACCAGCTCCTCATTTGCCCCACCACTATTTCCTTCTGAGGGATGGGCCTCATGGCTGGTTGTGGAATTGAAAATAGCTGAGCATTTAGCAATTTAATGACTCGAACTGCACTGATCATATAGTTACCCAGTGAGGTTGTAGACGGGAACTTGAGATACTGAGTGACTAAAGTCCTCATTTAATTAAGGAGCAGAGAAGGTTTCCTCATCTGCGCAACAAAATTAATTGAAGTGAATATTTTTTCTCTGTTTAAATATATATATCAATGTGTTATCTCTTTTGTAATATGTGGTTGGGGTGTACCAAATTCATAGGTCACTGAAGGTACCAAAAGCTCTTGAGCCATCCCTGGACAGGCTGTTGTTTCTACTTTGTATTTCCCCTTCTGAGTGCTTTGGATTAAATCTCAGGGTCCCCTAACTGCATACAAACAGAAGTTTAAAGGCAGCAAAGCCAATAGATTCTCAAAGACGCTTTTGCACAGTAGCCATAGAGCAAATAAGGCAGGATGGAATACATCCCAGTCACTGTCATGACTGGTGACATTCATTCTTAAAGTTCCAGCAAATATTTCCCACAGGCCCACTAGTTTCTTGGTAATGGAAGCAGCCAGGAGATGCCTCACTCCACTTAAGTCCCATACAATTTGAAAGACTACAGGTATAACGTTTGCATGACAGTCTGTCTAGATTTCTCTGGGAAAACTTATTCTGCTGACAATAGTCACTAAAGCTGTGGGCACTGTTCCAGCTTCTGTACTGGACAAGGTCATGGCTTCAGGGTACCTGGCTGCAGAATCCACCACGACAGGTATGTCTTTCTTTGCATTCCTGGATGATTTAGTGAGAGGTACTACAACGTCTGCAGACACCCTGGCAAACACCTCTGTAATAACCAGCAAACACCACAAGGTTCTTTGCATGGTCTAACATCTGACAATTCTGACCTAAGTCACAGCTCTTGCAGAAATCTTCTAGGGCATGTCCACACGAGACTTTTATTTCGAAACAACAGTGGTTGTTTCAAAATAAAAAACTGTATGTCCAGATGACGTTTTCTTGTTTCGAAACAACGGAGCCTGTCGTTTTGAAACAAGAGCCATCGTTTTGAAATGGCTTAAACCACTTTTGTTTCAAATCACCAGTTATTTCGAAACCGGTTGTTTCAAAATATCATCATTTGGACACGTTATTTCAAAACAACCATTATTTCGAAATAATGTTTGACCTTCCTCCCAGGATGCACGGCACCCTGAGAGGAAGGTCCCACCCCCCCATCAGCACCCTGGCCAGGGATCAGTACCCTAGCTAGGGTGCTGAGTGGAGTGCAGGGGGGCGGCGGGTTCCTGAGCGGGCTTTCCCAGCCACTTCCCCTTGCTGGGGGTAGAGGGGGCAGCGGTCCACCAGTCAGTTTCCCTCACTGCTTCTCCTTGCTGGGAGTATCGGGGGTTGAGTGCCTCAACCCCTTCGGCCCCCCTGCCTTCAGCAAGGGGAAGTGGCTAGGGAAGCCGGCTGGGCACCCATTGCCCCCTCTACCCCCGGTAAGGGGAAGCAGCGGGCAAAACCGGCTGGGGCACCCTTACCCCCTCTTCCCCGGGCAAGGGGAAGTGGCAGGGGAAAACCCACTGCTCCCCCTTGCCCAGCATAGGGAGGCCCGCAGGTGCCCCAGCCAGCTTGGCCGGCTGCTGCAGCTGGGCACCCCACTTGCCCAGGCCCTGGCCGCCTGGAAGCGACCAGGGAATGTGTGGGCTGGGGCTCTCCTGGCCACTTGTGAGTGGTGGGGGGGTGCCAGTTCCCCTATCACTCACAAGCTGCCAGGGGAGCCCCAGCCCGCAGGTTTCCTGGCTGCTTCCAGGCGGCCAGGGCCTGGGCAAGCAGGGCGCCCAACTGCAGCAGCCAGCACCCTCACTCCTCCTGTGTGTAAGAGGTGGATTTTTCCACCCCTCCTTTTTTCCTTTTTGCTATGGCCAAACTCCCGCCTCAGATGGAATGTATCCTGGTGTGCCTCTAATGGGGGAAAGAAACAGTTAGTTGGTGTTATCTCCTAACAGCAGACAGTAACAACTTTTCAAGAAATTTATTGCCAGTAACTAAGCTGATTTGAACCAGACCTGAAAGACGTGAGAAGATGAACTATAGCTAGCAGTTGCCAGACTCATGAGCTCATCTACTGATCAAGGTAAGTAAGTTTCCATGCCAACAAGTGATATGCTAATTTTCAGGGGTCCAAGGCATAAAGCCAGGGTTCTGGTCTAGGCATGTTGGAGAAGCGATAGGTCAGCAACCTGTCGTGTTGCCAGGGGATCTGGCCACCCCCTCGGCATCTCCCCACTCTTCACAAAGAAGAGTGTTAAACCCCTTGACTGATCACCAAGGGAGCCTGCAGGTTTTTTTCCCTTTTGCCAGATCTTTTTCTTTTGCTTTTGCTTTTTGGATTCTTTTACTAAGTATTCAGTTTTCACCTGTTCACCCTGGAGTGGGGGGCTGTAGCCCTTGGCACATCTGAAGGGGGTGGCAGGGGGTGTTCAACCGCTGCAGCTGGTCATGGTGGGCTCTGATTTTTAAGGCCACAGATAAGAGCTTGTAGGCTCTCCTGTTGGTCGAGCTGTTTTAACACTGGTCCAGTCAAGTGCAGGATTCTATGAAGCATGCAGTCGGTAGACACCAGACCAGTGGGCTGCTGAGTTGAAGGCAACAAATAGAAGCTCGTAGGCTGTCCTGTTGGCCTCAGCTGCAGCCATCTTAACACCGGGCTGTTCTATACCTCTTGCTGTCTTTCTCTCTCGCTCAAAGGAACAGATCTGCTGTCTGTCACTACAGAGATAACATCCAGATGTGGTAAATATAATCTGGTCAAATTTGAGATTTAAATTGGAAAATGCTTTTTGGGGATGTGTGTATGTGTATTATTACTGCTCTGAACCTATTAACCTCACAAATCAGAATCAAGCTGGTGTTCCAAAATCAAACTGGGAAACAGCAGTGTAAAAGAGTATGATGAAAGAATAAAACCACTTGTATTCCTCACCAGGCACCCCAGCTGACCCTTGTAACTCCTAGCCACAAACAGCCCATGGCTAGCCTCACTGGACCGTGACCCATGGTGTCTGGAGAGCAAGGGGGAGAAGCAAGGTGTTCGTGCTGTCCTGGGCTGAGCATGATGTTTTATTGTGTGTTTATGTGGTAAATAGCAAAGCTCTTTTGCCTGCAGATTGTGTGCCCTATCTCTGTCTCCCATAAACCCCACTCTGCTAAATTATACCAACTAGGATTGGAACTGGTGGTTTTAATTCAGGGTTAGGCACAAGAATTGGGATAGACATTGTAGTGGTATTTGTGCTCTATTTTCTGTTTATTGGGCTGTTAAATTTCTACTTAAAAAAATCTTTGAATGCCTTAAAGAAATAGAGTTCTAAAACCACAGTTTGTATGAGTTTTGATACGTACAATTTAATAGGAATTGCAAGTTTTTTTAATTTTTGTAATAGGAATATTAGTAAATAGATAATATTAACCTCTCATTTAACTTTTTATTTTTTCCTTCTTTTGTTTTTGTAATTTTATTTATCTCAGTAAAAGTCACACAGAAAGTGGTTAACCCCAAAAATTGTGGTTTGGTCTCTTGCCTCTCAATTGGGACTCCTTGCAATGTGGGGATTGTGCCCTCTGCACCACTCCCCCACAATACCCTGCCTGGCCAGGTAGGGGCTGCCAGTGCCTGCTCTGCCCTGCTGCCTGGGCTTGGGGGGAGCGGCCGGCCCCGCACTAGCCTCGGGGGCTGGCATTGCCCGTGCTGGGGCTTTGGGGCGGGAGAGCTGCCAGCTTCCTTATATCTGACCTGGTGTGCACTGTGTCAAGCCAATTCTCCACTCTTAAGGCCCTGACTGACCCCAACTTGCTGTGTGAACCCCTTACTCCTGGGTCAGCTCAAGTCCATCCTCCTGCCTGGAATCTGACCCTCACCTATTGGAAGAGCACTCTCACTAGTCACTCATGGGATGGTCCCTCAGCAAACACCTCACTCCCAGATGGAATCTGGGAACTTCCATCTGGCAAGATGCAGCATGCACCTACTGGGCATTGCAAGCTTATTATCTCCTGTCCATTACTTTAACAAAGAAATAAATAGACATTCCTTCTTCATGAATAGATGGACAAGGTGCTCCTCTTACTTCTCAGCAGCTCTGCCTCTGAACATTGCTTTGTTCTTAATTACTATAAGAGCTGGCAGCATTCCCCTCTTGACATATAACACAACCTGAATTTTCTTCTTCTGAAAGTAAACCAATGTATTGAATTTGCAATGACATGCTCTAACTATTCCTTACCTCCTAAGGAAAATGAATTTCTGTTGTCTGCTCTGGCCCTCATATCTTCAGGTATCTTTTGGTGATGCATGGTGAACTGTAACAATCATTTCATGACACCATATTATTTATGATCAATGTAAGGAGGCAGATTTCATGGGTTCTGCGAATATTCTTTGTACACAAAGAAAAAATGCTTTCTTCACTTCCCAACCAGATGCTCACCTTGCTAATGATGTTGGTTTATTACCTCACACAGCGTTCCTCTCCTGGGATGTAGAATGAGTTTCATTTCTTCCACCTGAAAGAATAACCAGATCTAAGAACTTACCCTTGAAGGTCAGGAGAACATGAGTTCTTCAACTCTTGGTGAAGCGATTCATGTCACTTTTCTCTCTTTCAGTAAGGACCATTAGAGCTCTACTGGGAAGTCCCTGACATCTTTTCCATCCTGAAAGTTAGATGCACTTCTCTCTTCTGTACATCTAAGAGAATCTACTCATCTTCTCTGAATGTTACAGAAAGGTGTGTTTCTTATTAATAGAGTTGGATAGATCAAGCTCATTAATTCCTTCTAGAGTACGACAGCCCACTGCTCTCATTCTGGGAGAAGCACCATCTTCCGTAATGATCAATATTCAGTATCTATTGATTATTAGGTTTTCTGAGTGCTGCTTTTGCAGAAGATTCCTAACTCAAGAAAAGAAACTTGAACCTCACCTCCTTGATCTGCAGGGAAGTTTACTGTCTCGGATGGCTGGTCTCCATTGCCTTGACTACAGTTAGAGAATGCTGTTCTAGCCCCTGAGAGGATGGAGCAGATGTCAAGACACGTTGCTTTACTAAATTATGAATCTGCTTCTTGAATTATTCCCTGGGCAGATAAGAACAGCCACAGTTTCTCCACCTGAAAGGTAATGAAACTTCTCTCCTTCTCCTCTTCCATTCCCCTTCCATTTTATTTCTCTTGTTCTTAATGTATCCCTGTTGTTTCTGCTCGTTAATACCTTCTACTTCTCTCCTCCCTGTCCTACCAGTCCTTCTCATTCCCAATCTCTGTTTCCTTCCATTTTCCACAGTTCCATCTTCCTCCTACCTTAGCAGTGGAAGTAGTTTGGTCCCAGTAGACCCCTGCTTCTTCACCTGTGTCCTCTTACTCAGACCCACAGGTAATAGACCTGCTCTGGACAATGTCCTGATGTGAAATGCTGCAGCCTCCTCTGGTGATGACCTAACAATCCTTGCCTCACAAATAGAGCATCAAGGATCACTGTCACCACCTCCTCACTTGACCCACCATCATTTCCTCCTTGGGGGATAGGACTGGTGGCTGGCTGTGGAATTACAAATAGCTGAGCAGACAACAATCTAATGATTCCAACTACACTGCTGATCTAAAGTTCCCCAATTGGGCTTTAAATGGGAAAATGAGATATGAAGTAACTAATGTCCCCATTCCTGGTTATTTGAAGGGGGAGAATCTCACATGGCTGCACTCTGCATTAGAAAGTGCTCACCTTCAATCAGATCTACCATCCCCAGCCCAGGCCTCTTAGTTTCTCCCCTGGCTCCAAGTGTCTCTCTCTGTCACTGCTCACAGGCTGAGCTCCTGAACCTCCCTTTGAAATCAGGGGAGCTGCAGATGCCCCGCCTCTCTCAGTGACTTAATTCCATGGTTTTGTGCCATCAGCACCATGCTCTGCTTGTGTTTTGGCTTACCTAACATTGTATCATGTTTGGGGAGGATATCATTTGTATGGAAGCCTTGATGCACCATTAAACCTGCCCAAAATTTGGTGCTTTTGATGGGAGACTCTCCTCTGTTCTCCCTGACAAAAATCAATAAAAGGGCTGGAGAACATTTCCTCATCTGCACAACACATCATACTGGCTGCCACTTGTCTTTCATGGGGTATGTCTACACTATGTGCTGAAGTCAACCTAAGCAAAGCCCTGGCCACATTTACAACTTATTAAGTCGATTTAATAACTTAATAAACTTAATAACTCTCACAGCTTAATTTTTAAGTAAATTTTATTAAATCGACTTAAACAAGTCTAGCCTAGAATTAGGCTTAAGTCAACTTAATTGGCCTCCTAGCCATCTGAAGCCTTCCTGGCAACCAGGAAGTGCCTGCCCTGGGCAATGCTATGGCAGGATAAAGCCCTGCTCACCCTGCCCACCATGATCTGTAGGACTCTGGGTGTGTGGCAGGCAAGGCCAAGGGTAGAGCCAGGTGTGCCAGGAAGTGGGCCATATCCTGGACTCACCATGAGATCTAGGGTACAAGGCATCATGCCAACCCTGGGCAGTGCCACCATGGAGCTCATCCCAGGCACTCAGGAAAAGGGTCCTCCCCACCCCAGATGAGGGGATATCACACTGGACTCCTGCTGCCCATGCTGGTGAGTGCTCCCTCCGTGCAGGCATGGTGGCGCATGCAGGTGGGACAGGGACTGTGGGGGAAGGGGGCATGGCACAGACACAGGCATGGTCCCAGAGGCAGCAAAGCCACTCCCACGGGGGCACAGAGACAGGGAGCCTTGTCGCAGGGGGACCCGGAGTCAAGTGGGGTAGGGGCCTGGCATAACATGGGGTGAGGGCACTGTCAGTAATGACAGCCAAGGCCAGACAGCATGTACTCAACACCATTGACACATGGCCTCCAGAGAGATGCCTGGGGCAGGGCTGCCTGATGCTTACGATCCTGGGTGCTTCATGCACCTCATGCAGCAGAGTGCATTGGTGTATCTGAAGGCCTTGTTTCCCAGCCAGTGTGCCACAGCCCACAGGCGCGCCCTCAGGTTTGAGCAGGTGTGCCGCAACATTTTTTGAAAAACTACTCAAAGAGCTATGTATTGGCCCTTTAGCTCATGAATATTCATGAGTTTATTTGGAAACTATATGGTGGTGTGTCTCAAATTAATTAACAGTAGCAAGGTGTGCCATGGCAGAGAAAAGGTTAGGAACCACTGTCCTAGGGGATCACTGTCCCAAAAGACAGGGGGAGTGGGAAGAAGGGGGATGGGCATGGGACAGCAGGTGCTGTCAGCCTGTACTCTGCACTACCTATTGGGGGGAACCCCTGTTCTATGCTTCTATCCTGAAGACCCTGTGACCTTGACATCACTCCCTCGTGGGATGCACCAAGCCCCGACCAGCTGGAGGAGGGGACATTGCTCTGGAGAGGAGATATTGGAGGACCACCTCCAACTGGCCAAGCACAATGAGGCGGATTCCACAGAAACCCGCACACCTCCACAGCTCTCACCCCCTCACCCCCCTCAGCTCCCTATCCCCAGTTCCCCCAGGAAATAAAACACATCCACACCATCATTCTGTGTGCAGTCCATCCTTTTATTGTGTTGGGGGCCGGGGGAGATGGGTGGGAGGGGGTAGAGGGCAGGAATGGGCAGTTGAGGGTGGTGACAGCAGCTGGAGGCAGGCGTTCTTTCTCATCCGCAGGTGCCACAGCCAGTGGTCATTGTCCCAGGTGGAGAGACTGATGCAGTGCCACCAGCTGCTGCTGGTTTCCTGTGCCCTGATATGCAGGTGCATGGAGGGCACCCTGTCTGTGCCAGCTGCCAGGGAAAGCGAGGGGGTCAGTCTGCTGTGGTCTGACCCCACACTGGCAGTTGCCCTGAGGCACCTGGTCCAGAGCCAGAGGAGTCTGCCAATGCAGGGAGGGTGTGGAGTGCTGTGCTGACACATTGCTGGTGCATGTCGGGCTCCCTGACCTCCTTGGGCTCCCTGGTGCCACACACAGTATGGAGACGGATGTCATCACTTACTTCCTGTAGTAAAGCAGTGGTTGGAAGAGAGGGGCACTTCGGTTGTGGCGCACTGTGAGCCCAGTGTTCCCTCTGTGGTGTTGGTGCAGCTGATCAAATTGTCGATGCAGCTGAGCAAGTTATTGATGCAGCTGAGCAAGTTCCCTGACCCATACCAGGCCCCTTCTCCGCGGCCTGCTGGCTCCCCAAGCACATCCATAACTTGCTCAGCTTCATCATCAGCATAGAGGGAACATTGGACCTGATCCTACAGCAAGGACAAGTGCAAAGTCCTGCATTTGGGATGGAAAAACCTGATGCACTGCTACAGGCCACGGAGCGATCAGCTAAGTAGCAACACCGTAGAAAGGGACCTGGGGGTCCTGGTGGATGGGAAGCTGGATATGAGTCAGCAGTGTGCTCTTGCTGCCAAAAAGGCCAATGAGATACTGGGCTGCATCAGAAGAAGCATTGCCAGCAGACTGAGGGATGTGATCATTCCCCTGTATTCGGCACTGGTGAGGCTGCATCTGGAATACTGTATCCAGTTTTGGGCTCCCCACTACAAGAAGGATGTGGACAAATTAGAGTCCAGCGGAGGGCACAAAAAACTATTTAGGGGCTGGAGCACAATCCCTATGAAGAAAAACTGAAGGAACTCGGCTTATTTAGCCTCCAGAAGAGAAGACTGAGGGGGGATTTGATAGCAACCTAGAACTACCAGACGGGATGCTCCAAGAAAGCTGGAGCTCAGCTGTTCTCAGTAGTAACAGAGGATAGAACAAGGTGCAATGGTTTCAAGTTGCAGCTGGGGAGGTCGAGGATGGATATTAGGAAAAACTTTCTTTCTAGGAGGGTGGTAAAGCATTGGAAGGGAGGTGGTGGAATCTCTGTCTTTGGAGATGTTTAAGGCCCAGCTGGATAAAACTCTAGCTGGAATAATTTAGTGGGAGTGGTCCTGCTTTTTTTGGCAGGGGGTTGGACTAGATCACCTCATGAGGTCCCTTCCAACCCTATGATGCTATGATTCTATGAAAAATAAGAGGTGCTTTATTTCTACTTTTTCATCTCTCTCTCTGTTTCCTCTTTATAAATGTTTCTACTAAATGAATATGAGTGCTATCATTAAATCTAAGCAGGATCACTGCAATATATGAACACATCCGTACATAAGCAGCACATTCCTCTGATGTTTCTCTCTTTCATCAACCTCCATGAGAAATAACCTAAAAGGCTTTGCCAAGTTTTACTGACTTACCCAGCTGGGCTCCATGTCATGCATGGAAAGACATGTAATTTCCCTGGTTATAGAAATAGGGGTTAAAGAAGAACCTTCTCTCCTACATGTTCCACTCTCCACCCATAAGCTCTGGTTGTGCTCCAGGCACCATTGCAGCTGGGATCACTGCGCCTGTGGGCAGGACACACTCTACATACAAAGTGATTTCAATTTCCCCACTTCCTGTTCAGGGAGTGCTCACATTCTCCATACAGGCATGCCTGGGGTCCTAGTAAACTCTGAGCACTTTGCTGGAAAGACATTTTAGAGTTAAAGCCTTGGTTCAAATCCTTAGCCGGGGTTAAAGTATATTTTGGTGGACCCAGGAACCCTACTAAATTGGCGGGCCCTCTTCACATGGGTATGGGCCCCCCTCAGGCACCACAGCTACTGCCCCCCAAATGCCTGCCCCCACCCCACCTACTGCCCCATTGCCCCAGAGACTGCCTCTCACATGGCTGCCCTCCACCCCAGCGACTGCTCCCCACATGTCTGCCCCACAACCCCAACTAGTGCCCCCCACATCTGCCCCCACTCCAGGAACTGCTCCTAGCCCCTGTCTTGCCATTGGTTCCCCCAACCCTTCCCCAATTCCCTGCTGTGCTGCGCTATCTTCCCTTGTACCTTTTCCCTAATGGGCTGGCTCCCCTGCCCCCAAACACTGTTACCTGGCCAGAGTGCTGAGTGGCCCCAGCCCTGAGCCTGGCCCGGACTGAGGCTCTGGCCCTGGGCCAGCTCAGAGCATGCTCAGTGAGAACCGGCTGAGGGCACGGGATTTAAAATCTACAAGCTGGAGCAGCTCCCCTGCCCTGCTGGTATGCACAGGAATGGTGTTCTGGGGCCTGCTATTTTTAGGGGCTCTGCATTCAGGGGACCCTAACAATAGAAAAAGTAAGCCAGAACAATGGTGTTCTGGCTTACTTTAACCCCTGTGTAGATGCTGGAAAACAATATATTGCCTGCACTGTAGCCAAATTAATTTATGCCAGATGAGCTCTGGTCTAATGTCTTAGGTTTATCATCCAAATATCTGTGGCCCAAAAAGAGATTAGAGTAGGAGTGATGTCAGCAAATAGACCCTTGAGAAACAGCATCTGTAAATGGTCAGATTCTGGTGGCGATACAAGAGAAAGATAATGAGAGCAAACCTTTGCCTCCCCGGATGGAGATCTTGGGGTTGGCATCTGAGGTTAAACAGAATGCAGGATGCAGAGCACCAATCCAGACAGTTAGAAACTGACTCAGAGAAACAAATGGCTAAGTGAGTAGGGTTATCATACATCTGTTTTTTCCTGGACATGTTCTACTTTTTGGACATTAAGTCACCATCTGGCCAGGTTTTTTTAAATACTAAAGATGCCTGGCATTTTGCCAGAGCCAACCAGCCTCTAGTATGCTCTGCTGAGGCCTCCCTCTGCTGCTTGAGCAAGGCTGGACTCTGGAACTGGTTCCTAATGTCAAGCAGAGGTCACCTGGCATCTGCCTGCCTGGCCACCTCTGCTCACCATTAGGACCCAATTACAGCATTGCTTGGCAGAGGGAGGCCACTGCAGGTGGGCCATGGTGGAAGCACATCCCAGCACGGTGGGATAGCAGTGTGTGAGGCCATGATCGGGGCCAGGGGGCAGAGTGTGAGGCTGGGATGAGGGCCAAGGGGCGAAGAGGGCACCATGTGATTCCAGGAAGGGGCAGAGTGTGAAGCCAGGATGGAGGTCAGGCTGCAGGGGGTGTGTGAGGGGGGTGTAGTGTGTATGGCCAGGATTGGAGCCAGGGCACACAGGGCAAAGGAGCATTCCCCGCCCTCCAGAGTGTCCTCTTTTTGGGAAGTTCAAACATAGTAACCGTATAAGTATCTATTGTCAGAAAATGCAAACAAGCATCTCTCAGCAGGGCCTGATAAAGAGCTGTACAGCAGGAGAGGTAGGAAAGTGAAACCAACATCTCAGCAGGAGCTGTTTCCTTTGCACAGGCAGGAGAACTGATCCATTATCCTCTAGGGCAGGGGTCTCAAACTCAAAGCACCATGAGGACCACGTGACGACTAGTACAGGGCTGCCTGAGGACTGTACGTTAGCCCGAAGGCCACATGACTGAAACCTTTTCATACAACAACACTGCAAATATTGGTAACAATAGTGTTGTTGCAGGCCACAGGAAATAGCTCTAGGGGCTGCATGTGGTCCCTCGGCTGAGTGTTTTAGACCGCTGCTCTAGGGTTTGAGCTGTTTAAGCAGCAAGGCTCCCTGAAGGATCACTGGCCATATGAAATGGGTACATGATGCTTTGTCACAAATATTAATTGGTTTCACTGCAGAGAAGGGACACTCTTGAAATCCATCTCCTTGTGTCTTTCAGATTTCCAGAGATTTACACATGGATCTGCAAACACAGGTTTTGCATCCATGCAGTTCATAATTCACCCTGTCTTCCTGTCCAGCAGGTGGACTGGAGGGTGTAAGGGAAATTGTATGTAATCTCTTCTGGAGGACAGTGAGAAAGGTGCTGAAGTGTAGGCCTCGTTGGAGCTGTGGGTTGCTATGGTAGTGGGGTCGTTTCTCTGGCAAGTCATGTATCTAAGTTTCTTTAATAAGCGGCCTAGAGTTGATAGTTAAAGTGTGTTATCTCCCCTTTCTCATGGTTTTTCTCTTGACCGTCTGGACAAGGAATGTAAGCTAGACTGTCCGTCTTTGTTCTAACTGAAAAGGGAGTATTACCTCCTATCTCCTGCTAACTCTTCTTGGCACCATAGCCGCACAAGAATGTAAGGTCAGCATCTCTAGGCAGAAATTAATAAGTTTGCAGGTACTGCGGCTGCTCAGGATAATGCAAATGATGTCAACAGTAAACAGAGGCGGGGATAATTATATGCATTCTTTAATCATTAATATGCATTTAATAATGTTAATGTAACCATATAAGGGTCTCTAAAACATTGTCAATCATGTAAGCATTATCATACTGTACTGGATAAAGGTGTTGTGATGCAGCCCCTCGGGGCTCTCTCTTGCACTCAAGTTGTTGGGGGGGCTTGCTCGGAGGGGCTAGCACTTCTTTGCTGCCGTCTGATGCAGTTCCTTTTGTTATTCAGCTGAATAATAAATCCTGAACCACACCTCGTTCTTTGCTTATTCGAGTCTCAGCTGGGAACGGGCCTTCATCATTGGGGAGGATCAGTGGTCTCTCTTTCCCTGATTAATTTGTCCCCCACAAGGGCTAGGGAACAACCCATGCCAGCCCATTCATAGATGCCAAGCCCAGAAGGGGCCATCTTGTCTGATTTCCTGATACAACTTAGCCAGGAATATGGGCCCTTTCACAGAACACAAGATCAGTTATTGGGAACTTTGCATACATTCTTGCATAAGCCACCCCTGTTGCACCTGCTCTGTGAACTGCCCCACTGTTCAGTATGTCAGGCTTAAAAAAAAAAAAAAAAAAATCAAGAGTCAAATAAAGACGTATTAGATATAAAAGGATTGCTGAGAGATTCATTTCTTACATCTGCTTGCAGTAACAAGCCTTTCAGAATGAGTTAACAAATGATTTTCACACTCAATTTACTGGTGGAAAGCAGGGGCTTCAATCTCACACAACCAGGTTTAAAAGGAAAACTGAAGAATTTTCTGCATCTCTCAGCATGGAGTTCACAGTGCTGGGATTCTTCTGCATGCTCCCGTCTCCTTCCCCAGCACCAGTTCTGCTCCAGCCACTGTCACAGGTGGAATCCCAGGGTTGTTTGGGCTTTGTTCGATCGCTGCTGCAGCCTGTCTGTGGTATGTGCTTTAAAAATATACATTTATGAGAGCTTCCTCAGCTCTCGCTGATGAACTGGCCGCATCTTTCCTGGTGAACACAATCAGGGGTTAAGGTATAATTTGGTGGGCCCTGGAACCCTCCTGCATGGGTAGGCCCCCCAAATGCCAGCCCCCCACCCACCTACCCCACACCTCAGCTCCTGCCTCCCACATGCCAGCCCCTCATTCCAGCTCCTGCCCCCACATGCCTTCTCCCACCCCAGCTCCTGTCCCCACCCTAGCTACTGACCCCAATATCCATTCCCCATCCCCAAAACCCACCCCCAACACCCACCCTCTGCCCCCAATACCCAACCTCCACTGTGAGCTGGGCTGCCCCAGCACTCATAGGCAGCCACTTGCTAGGCTGGGAAAGTACCATATTTATTCCAGCCATGTCGGGGTAGAGAACCCCTGCTCGGCTCTATGGCTGCAGCAGGGAAAGGGCTCCCCACTCCAACCCTGGCAGGGGAAGGCGATGGCGATCCCAGCCTAGCTCTGGCTGCAGCAGGGGAAGGGCTCCCCTGCTCAGCTCTGGCTGTGGCAGGGGAAGGGCTGCTGGGGGGGGGATGGATGGGGCCCGGATCGGGGCCCAGGTGTGGGGGGCACCTTTGGAGCTGCTTGCCCCAGGTCCCAATATCACTAGTTATGGCCCTGCATGCTTTCATATTTTGGAATTGAAGGGCTGGGAAACACACTGTGGCAGAGCATTGACAGTCTGGCAACCTGGAACCAGCGTCCACACTGTACAATGCCTGGGCTTTGACCCATTTCACAGTAGCACTCTGACTCTGACTCCCCCACCTCCAACAGGGTCTTCAAGCTCAAGAGCAGTTCCAGACCCTAGCAGACTAATTTTACTATGGATGGTATCACAGGCTGGGCTTAATCCTAAATCAGCGCTATGGTTTAGTGTGTGGTGTCCCCAGACCTACAGACACCTCCTTAGAAAGTCCTAATGCAGCTCCACTTGAATACACAGCACCCACTGGAGAGTCAAGGGCTGCTCAAAGATTAAGTTATAGTGAAAAGAAACAACAGGGGCCAGCAGAGATTCCAGGCATGGAATCCAATTGCTGCAGCAATCCCATGTATCCTGGAAGATGTCAACTTGTGTCCTGCTGAGTGTCGGATAGGACACACGTTACATTTGTGTACACATTAAATTGTGCACTCACAAGGAGTAAACATGTTACTTTCTTCTACTTTGGAGCATTACTCCAGAGTTATGCCACCACCGAGAGCAGACTTCATTGCTCCTTTCTGAACAGGGGCCTTCAAGATTTCTGATCCCAGCATGCAACACTCAATCTTCATCCAGATTCTGTTGGGATGACCATGGAGCACAGCATGCCAGGAACTGTTGTTTAGGATTCCACTGTGTTAGATCTGCTGGGTCAGAGCCCCCCTACTCCTTAACTACAAACCCAAATGACCTCTCCTCAGCTGTGCCTTCTTAGTCATGTCTTGTCTCACATGATTAAGCCTCTCACACCGAGGTAATCTAACACCTGTTGAACTATTTTGGTTGTGATTTGCTTTCAACGCTATACATGAAGATACACACTGATTGCTAGACACACTTGGAGAACAGTCACCTTTCCTCTTTGTGACAGAAAGACAGAGTGAGACATGCACAAGAACAAGTAACAGCCTTTCAAGTAGCTATGTTTTATTAAGGACATCATAACACAGATAGGAGCAGGAGGAGGAAGAAATAATCATCATACATGGGTCTGGTTTCCTAAATAGCCAACCCCAGAGTAAGAAACTGGTGAAGAGAACTGATAGTCTGGTGCAGTAAAATGGACAGTTCTCCAGACTGTCTTTCAACAGAGAACCTGCTGAGGGGAGAGCATGCAGCTAGTCTGGGCAAAGTATCAGCCCTGGAGAGAACATCCTTCCTAAAAGGACTGCTTTGCCTTGGGACAGGTAAGGACCACACCATTCTCCTCAGCAGTGCTTCAGTTTAGAAAACCCAGGCCAGGTCTAGAGGCTTTGCTATGGGTTAAACAGCTCTGGGACTGGAGTCTTGTATTTATCCACAGGGCAGGGGACAGCAGTGCAAACTTCTCCACGCCATCTATCTGCAGAAACCTATTGTGGAGGGACCCCCACAGAGCAATGCCAATGTCATTCTGCCTCTTCTCCCCATTCACTCCATGATTCTCTGCTGCTTTTAGCTTTCATCAGCCTCCCTTCCACCCTCAGTCATGTGTGACTCTGGAATCTGTTAGTCTTAAAGTGCCACACAACTGCTTGTTGTTTTTTTTCTGGACAGAGAGAAAATCTGGCCTTTGGTCTCAGTCTGACCCAGAGGACGATATTTTAAAGTTAACACAAGTATTGAGCAATATCAGTGCCACAGACTGTGCAAATGGGGAAATACTTTTTCAGGAATAAATTTCGTAACAGGACTTCTAAACTTCCCTCCACCGCAGTGATGGAGTGGCCTTCCGCATTTAATTTTGTCTTCCCTATGTTCTTCTTCCCTTCACTTATGCCCAAAACAAGTATCAACTCATGAGAGGGCTGTGAAATGCCTGGACCGCTGTGGTATTAAAAAAATACCACATCTAGAACAGACATTGCTAAGTCAGTGATTCTCAAGCAACGGTACTCATACAGCTGGGGTATGCAGAAGTCTTCAAGGCTGTTTTTCATATCATGCAGATATTTGCTTAGTTTTGTAAAAGGCTACTTAATAATCACTAGCAAAGTCAGTACAAACTTAACTTTCATATACCCTGTGACTTGCTTTATCAACTAAACATTGAAATTCAAGTAGAAGATTTATATTTCAATTCATTTATTGTATAATTGTATGCTAAAATGAGAAATTCAGCATTTTTTAGTAACAATGTGCTGTGACCCTATTTAACGACGGATTCTGTAAAGAGAGGTGAAATTTAAAACAAAGCAACCCCTTGAAGAGACACAGCCATTTGGAAAGGCCATGGCATTAACTTGCTCTATCTTCCCTGACAAGTGTACCAGGATAAATTCATTCCATGCTCCCTAGTGCCACACCCATTCCTGCCTCAGCTCATCAGATCATTGACAGAATCAGATAGAGGAAAACCTCTGAGGGCCTGGAATAGAAAAGGTTTCATGACATTGTTTTCCATGGTTATTTTCTCTTCCTCTCCTAGGCCCCGAAGATGTGGCTGTGGGAGCAGATCCCATTATGCAATGCACATTCCCTCCCTTGGAGACAAAATAAACAGCTTATATTTCATGGAAAAGAGGGGGAGAGGAACTACTCCCCTCAGACAAACATTTCATAAGGTCTGGGAGCCTGCCAGCAAAGTCTGCTTCTCTCTGGACACCCTATGTGCAAACTGAAGATGCTGGAGTTTATATCTGCCAGGTGGAGAACAGCACTGACAGCTCAAAGGGCAATGGAACAAAACTGGAGATTTATGGTAAATGGGTCCCATCCTGAGCAAGGAGTTTCCTTTACTCAGTTCTCCTTGCTAGCTTCAAACCACAGAAAAAGAGCTGAGGAGTATAGCAGAAAGGTGTGATCATAGGGAAACCACAGCTGAAGGTTTGTTTTTTTGGGGGGGGGGGGGTGACACACTGTTCCCCAAATTCCCTTATGGTGAGATTTGTTTATTATTCATGGGTACACTTATATTTGAACTATGTATTGTTTAATGCGAAGTGTGGCATTTGCAGTGTTTTGGAATGCTCATGACACCCCAAACATCACTGTTAGCGTAGCATGTTTCCTGCTGTGTGATACATATGGATAGAGTCCTGCAGATACACGACTATCCGCTGCAGATCCACAAGTATCTACATCCATGGAGGTGGATAACTGCCAGTGGTGGCTTTTGGGGTAAGAAAAGCAGGCGGCCACCTAGGGCCCCAAGCAATAAGGGGCCCCGTCTTCAATCTAGTAGACAGAAATGAAAACAGAGAAAAATATAGAAATTTTTCCCATCTAGCAGAGCTAGTAGGGCTGAAAGCCTAAGCACTTTTCACTCTTGGCTCATCAAGGCAAGCTATCATTAGGATCTGTGCTTCATCTGAAATGCAGATTTCACCATTCTTTGCCCATCACCTTCACATTGACATGCTAAAAAAGTAGGAGCAAGCAATCAACAGCAGGAACTCTTCCAGTGGCCTCAGCTTTTAATTCCTCAGTATGGCCATTTATTTTGTCATTTTTTAATTTTGTGAAATACTGCCTTTTTCTTTTCTTTTTTTACCTGTTCTTTTGCCTTTTCCTTTGACTTTGTGACAATTTTTACTTTGGCTTTTTTTTAGCTCAGGTTACCAGGTAGGTCCATATAGGCTGCTACATCTAAATACAGTGCTTCCCTTTGGCAATCATTACATCTGTGTGTGATGTCTGTGCTGTATGTCTTTCTTTTGATAAGTAATTTTTTAGCTTCCTTTGTACTTAACTATTTAATATTTTTGAGAGGGCCAGAGTCTTATAAACTTGAGTACTTCAGAGAATGTCATTGAAATTTGGTGTTTTTCATTTATAGCTACACACTAGAAACCTTCTTTTCACTTATTATTTATTATAATTATTTGTATTAAATATCTCCAGTGCACATAAAACCAAGCCTATATGAAAAATTTATAAGATGTGACTGCCAACATTTTAAATGTGGTATTTTAGTTATTTTTGAGCCATCATTAATATTACCACTTATTTATTAATTAATGCTCACACTTTAAAAAAAAAATTGAAATGTTCACTTCAACTTTGTAGTTCAGCATTAGCTGATTTATATTAAGTGAAAGATGATCAACTTACAAGTTTCATGATGGGAAGATCTTTAAAAATACCATACCAAAGAATAATTTACAAGTTCCAGAGGGATAATCATATTAGTTTGGTTCAGCAAAACAAACAAGGAGTCCTGGGGGGGGGGTGATATGGGGCAGTTAAGGGTGCAGGGGGGAATGGGGCCACAGGGAAGGTAGCAGTGGTGGCCAATAGTGGGCCCCACAATGGGTCTTCACCTAGGGCCCCCAATTGCCTAAGGCTGCCTCTGATAACTGCATACCCTTTGCTGCAGATTGACCAGCAAATGCAGATTCTATGTGTATCAGCCCAGGCTGCAGTCCATCACTGCAGCTGCTGCTATGATCTGTGTCAACAGCACAGCGGAAGAAGGAAGCACTCCAGCCAATCCTAGCCTAACTCTGATTATGGCTGCCAGCCAGACGCAGCCTTTGGCAATTGGAGACCCTAAGCAAAGGCCCTTTCTGGACCCCCATATGGATCCCCTATGCCACCCTCACTGGGGCTCTGGGCCCCAGTTGCCACCCTAACTGCCCCCCCCCCAGAGGGCAGGGGAGAAGCAGGGGCCGTGTACCGCCAGGTCCAAAAGCTTTGCCACTCACCAGCTGTTGTACCAGCCAGACTGGCCTCTCTCCAGTGGTGGTGGAGCAGTGCTCCCCACCTACTCCCAGCTGGCTGTGCCTCCCCAGGGGGAGGGAGGAGACCGGCCGGTGTGGTGCTGCAACTTGTCAGGAGTGAGGGCCCCTACAGTGGCCCTCTCCGAAGAGTCTGGGTCGCTTTGCCCCTCGCCACCCCAGGCCTGGAAGTGGCCAGAACTCTTCGGAGCATGCCACTCCAGGGGTCCCCACTTCCAGCAAGCCACAGCATCGCACTGGCCGCTCTCCTCTCTCCCCCTGGGGAGGCACAGCTGGCTGGGAGTAGGTGGGGAGCACTGCTCTGCCCCGCTGGAGAGAGGGCAGTCACGCAGGTGGACGGCAAAGCTTTTGGACCTGGTGGTCTGCCGCCTTCTGCTTCCCCACAAGTGGACAGGTAAGTGAAACAGGTGGCAGCTATGGGGCCCCAGGCCATCGCCTGCTTCACTTCCCCCAAAAGCTGCCTCTGCTGCCAGCCAATCAGAATCTCAGTCACAGCACGCTGAGGCTTGGAGAGTCATGTTTTATCTATAACCGTAACGGCACCTGCAACCAAGCTTGGGCTCACAGTCAGCATTTAAGCTTTTGATTGACTCACTTCCCATATAGGTCCCGCCCACTTCTTCCTTTTATTGTTTGCAGTTTGCATGCCATGCTGTCAACCAGAGATTTCATTGGTGGCCAAGGAAACCTGATTGACAGCAAAGCATTCCAACTGCCAAAAAGAAAAGGAAAAAGTGAGTGGGACCCCTATGGGAAATGAGGCAATCGAAGGCTTAAATGCTGACTGTGAGCCCAAGCTTGGTTGCAGAGGCTGTTACGGCTATAGATAAAACATGGCATGTGGATTATGGACTGGAGAGATTCAGTCACTGAGCTGATGTGGATCCACATTTTTGTATCCTAACAGGGCTCTATGTATGGAGTTATGCAACACTGCCCCACAAACATGTGTCTCACATGACTTGACTAAATCAAGGCAATCACAAAGCAAAGTGAGGGCTCACAGCCTGCAGACACATGCACAAGGAAACAATGGATTGGGCTGAGCATCTGATAAGGTGATGGCTCATCTGACTCAAGTGGAGGAGATCGTGCCAATTGCCAGATATAACTGACCACCTGACACCAGGGGTGGAGAGGAAACCTGTTAAAAAACAGAAGCATCTTTGTCTCTGGGACTCTCCTTGGAATCCATCTATGAAGCAACAAGCAAGTGACAGACTGCCATTGGGAGGGTGAGGGGGGGAGCTGGCTGAAAGATTATAGCCACCCTGTGTAGTAAGATAGCACCAGACCATAAAGCTACTGAAATATTAGTTTAGGCTGTGATTCATCTGTTTAATTCAAATCAAATCATAGGGCTGGAAGGGACCTCATGAGATCATCAAGTCCAACCCCCTGGGAATTGAACCCAGGACCTTCTGCATGTTAAGCAGAGGTGCTAGCCACTACACTATTTGCAGGGCTTATTAATAGTCATCAAACCTTGATTCATTGTCTTCTGCCTCAATCACTTAAAATCATGCAGTAATAAATAAATTTGTGTGCTTGTTTTGTCTAAAGCAGTGCCTTTGGACTGAGAGTGTGCAGAGACCTCAGAGTGAGTAGAGCTGGTGCATATCAATTTCTTTGAGAAATTGATAGACAAATGTAATGAGCTTGCCACACTAAACTCTGTAAGACAACAATCCCCCTGGTTGCATCTGGAACTGAGGGTGTTTGCTGGGCATCAATCCCATGAGTGGCTAGCCAGAAGCACTCCTTCACTAGGTCAGGGGCTGATTACTCACAGGAGGTGCAGCGTGAGTCAGCCCAAGAGTAGGAGTTTCTCACAGCAAAGTAAAATAGTGGTTTTCAACCGGCACACTGTGGCACACTGGTGTGCCATGAGAACTGTCCAAGTGTGCCGTTACATTTTGTACAAAGGTAATGAAAAATCAATGTAAAACAAACACTGTTTTGTCTTAAACACTATTCTAACCAAAATTACAACTTGTAAAACTCATGCAAATCAATCCAATTAAAAGCTAGGTATCTGTCTTTTGATTCTAAAACATGAACATTCTCAACGTAGATTGTCAAAGAACAAAACTGAGATGATGCAATTTTTTTCTGATTGATTTGAAATATTAATGCATTTGATCCTTCTTAGCTTTTTGTATGCACTGTGTTACAAACCCCTCAGGCAAGACCATAACCATAGTAAATGTGCCATTTTAGAATCAATCAATTCAGCTGAAAAATTTTAATGGCTTGGCTGTGGAATTGTTTGTCTCATTGAAGTGTGCCATGTTACTGAAATGGGAACCAGTGAAGTAGACCAAGATGGGGCCCAAGAGTAAGTGATTAGGTGACACACCAGTCCAGACTGCAAGGGGAGAACATCTAGTGGCTCAGGGAGCACAGGATATGTGCACAGCTTGTTGCTCTGAATGCAACTCACACTTAAAGCACTGCTCTTTGGCATTATAAGTGAGCCTGAAGTGCAGTACCTGAGAACAGGAAGAAAATCACACTTTATTTTGGATGAGGGAGATAAGAACAGGGAAACAAAGATGTCTGGTAGTGAGGCAACTGGAATATCAGACATTGCCAGGCTTCAAGCACAGGAGGAAGATAAGGAACATTAATTTCAAAAGAGGCAAGCAGAAATTAAGCTTAAAGAAGCAGCTGAGATCAGGGAAACTGAGGAGGCCACCCACAGATATGCTTTGGAGTTATGGCAGCAAGAAGAGGCTGCTGTCAGGGAAACTGAGGCTGCTGCACACAAGCCAGTTGTATATTTAAAACAGCAGAGAGCAAGGAAACTGAGCAGAAAGCCACAGAAGCTGAAGAGACAGCCCATCAGTGAATTCTGAACGTCAAGGAAAGGGAGAAAAAAATTACCAGCTGGAGATGGATGGACATGGAAGCATCCCAGATGTTTCTATATTCCCCAGCATCTCCCTCCACACCTGAAACACCCACTTTTGATAACCTGTGTCCTGCTCAGAGAGAGACAGACAGCATCAAGTCATACTTAACTGCTGTGGAAGGGCTTTGTGCGGTGCACTAGATTCCTGAGCAGCAGGAAGTTCCCACTCTCAAGCAAAGTTGTCAAACAGAGCTTACCTGTGTTTAATGTGATGCCAGTTGAGGGGGCTTTAAAGTATGATACATTTAAGAAAGCTGTCTTGCAAAGGCTTCCGATTACACCTGCCGTGTACCCAATGAGATTTAGAACTTTTTAAGAGGGATACAGATATGATTTATAGTGAATATCCTTATAAATGGGATTTATTGAAGAAGTGAGTCAAGAATGAGGATACTGAGACGTATGGCCAGTCCTTTGAGCTTGGGGTGCAAGAAAAATTTCTTTCTAAGCACACATACAGATGATGGGAGGAATAGCCTGGGGGAAAGGATTTGAAATCTGGGGTAGAAATGGCTGCAATGGCAGATGCCTTTTAGCAGGCACAGAAGTCTATGGACCATAAGTCATTGAGGGAGAGGCACAGACCCAATTAGAAAAGGGGATCCCATTTCACTCCTGCAAAGGAGGAACATGAATGGGAAGGCAGAGGGGCTTATGAATGCCTTTTCTTGAGGCTGGTGATAGAACACAGGCCAGCCCAGGGCCCCTGTATTATACAGCTAAAGTCTGCTACCACCTCACACTCACTGCCACTTCCCTGGGCTATTTCCCCTAGTTGCCTCAGGCTGCTTTCACAAAGCAGCTCCTCCCACTGCTTCCTGCCTACAGGTTTTGGCTCCTCTCTCTGCTTCCTGCTGTACAGTCCCTAAAGATTCATTTTGGAATCCTACCATCCTCCCAAGTGAGATTTTTTGTTTTGTTTTGCTTTGGGTTTTTTTTGGTTCTTGATTTATCTTCTAGGTTCAGGTCAGGCACTGGAGAATCAGACTGTAGCAGAAGTGTGTGTTCGTTTTACTGTGCCTCACGCAGACCAAGGTAATCGCTGCTGGGGGGGGGGGTGTAACATTTCCTATAAGATCAGTTTTAGAAAATTAGAAACAAAAATAGAACGCAATCAAGCTTCAGTTTCAGCATTATTAAGTGCCTGATTTGATCTTGCCCAGCCAGATAATGACTTTGTGCACCCAGTTATCCATTTTGCTTGTGCCATTGTGGTAACTGCACACAGAGCCCGTTACATGAATGCTTTTCAGGTGCATTTGCACATCTATACTATCTGCACACCAGGCTTTGGCTGTCCACTTCTAAAGATAAGCTGGATGCATTGTATGGGACAATTAAAACCCCTTCACAGAACACAGTTAAATACAGGCCCAGGGTCAGCTCCACAGCTGGTGTAAACTGATGTTGTTCAATTTATATCAATGACTACCAGGAGCATTGTTGCCCCAGGAAAAGACCCCAGGGTCTGGGCCCTGGCCCTGTCTCCTGGCCCCAATCCAGAGTCCAGGCCTGGGGCTCTTACTGCTTCCAGCCCACCCCTGATCCCTGGCTGCGACATGGTTGGGCGTGGCAATGGCTGCTGCAGGTAACTTGGACTGAATTCCAGCCTGGGAGAGGTAGGTGCTGCCATGGCCAGCCCAGCCCCAGATACCCGACCGAGAGAGGCAGGCACCACTGTGTCTGGCCTGGCCCCAGATACCTGGCCAAGGACGGGGCCAGGAGAAGGAGAGGGCATGCCAGCCATTCAGGGGATTGGCAGTGGGACCTGGGGCACATGCCTTCTGTGCTAGGTGCCAGCGATGCTCCTGATGATTATATGGACATGAGGGAATGATGTAATTAGCTACAGTGATTTACAGCAGATGAGAATATGGCACGAGTCCAGTTATGTTCATTATTTTCATAACTGATTTAGATTATGGCATAGATCATACACTCATAAAGTTTGAGGGTGGTGCCAAACTGGAAGGGATTGCAAGTGCTTTGGAGAAGAGGATTAAAATTCAAAATGAACTGGACAAACTGGAGAAATGGTCTGAAGCAAATAGGATGAAATTCAACACAAATGCAGAATACTACAATTAGTTGCACACATATGGAGTGGAAATGACTGCCCAGGAAAGAGTATTGTGGAAAGGGATCTGAGGGTTGTAGTAGATCATAAACTAAATGAGTCAACAAGTGTAAATGTTGCAAATTAGCTGCAAATTATCTATCTATCTATCTATCTATCTATCTATCTATCTATCTATCTATCTATCTATC